>JAGFPH010000891.1:181957-229144 GCA_018207615.1 Philaenus spumarius | reverse complement strand
TTGCTTATATATTTTATTTGGTCTATACATACTCAAAGAACATCTCTCTGCGCTCTATTGGAAGTTTCGTGAACTATGGAATCATCAAAGCATGTGTTTGTGTATTTCCGTTTGAAAGCTCTAACCGCGCTTAGAGATTGGGTTGTGCCACGTCTAAAAGCGCTAGCCGTCCGTTAAGGGCTAAGTAGGTGCTATAATTCATCATAATTATCATATAAAGAAAGGTAAATCTTTCTTGTTGCAATGGTGAGAAATTTGTTTACTTGTTTTGTGGTTGTCATCATGTTACGTATCAAATGAAAGTCAATACAATATGCTTTAAAATGGCCAGTAAAGATCCCTCTAGCACCATCGGTTGTAAAACTACGAGCATTTTTGTGATCTAAAACATTGTAAAATTTGGCTATTGCTGCAATTTTCAAAAATTCAACAATATAAAAACTAGACAAGTAAAAAATTTTTTTTTAAATTATAGAGTATTTGTAAAGTATTTAGTAGATATAATTCACAAAAAAACATATAGTAAACTGAGACATTCAAGTTTAAAATTTATAGAACTCATTGTAGCCTATCACATCAGATTGCTTTACTTACAAATAAGTTGATATTTCATTGGGCGATCTGATACGGAATGACACGTTTGTTAAAGAAAGCTAAGATAAAAATATCTGGAAACAATACCTCACCTTCGTCTTCCAAACCGTACGTCAATAACTCTTCAATAGATTGTTGATTTATTTCTTTAGGTCCTTTTCCGTCGTCGATAACCATCGCTTTCGTTTTGGACAACACTTTGGGCTTGCTATCAGAAGACAAAGAAAAACTTTCCGGTATCGGTAAAAACTCTGTACATTTATAATTGACGATATCAACCGTTTGGACTTTTCTTTGTTGGTTTTTCGATAAAATATTTTGAAAATCAGCTACGACTTGTTTAAAAGAACAAATACAATTTCTGTGGTGAACGCTTTCGCAGTCTTCTTTGTTTAGTTGTCCCGAAGAATGGACGGTAGATTGTGTCGTAGATTCAGGTGCAGGTGCAGGCGTTGGAAGTCCAACATCGCCACCGCTATCATGAAATAAAGAGTTCAGATTTCTCCACAAAGTATCAGAATTATCGAGGTCTGGTTTAGTCGCTTCTTTGTCCGACTTTAGAATTTGATTGAAATCTTTCATAGGAAATTGTTCGAGAGGCGTTGGAATAGAGTTTATAGAAAGTATTGTTGACACTTCAGGTGTAAAAACAGGTAAAGACGACACAGTGCCGTCAATTTCATCCGTCGAATTCGAAAGAAACGACCTTTTTACTTTTTGAGAATTCAAATTCGATTTAGGTCTCTCATAATATATTTTCGGATTATTTCTAATAAAAGGGCCTTTGATAATGTACTGATAATTCGGTACTATGTTTTCACCAAACATATTTTTCTCAACATGCCACGGTAGTTGATTATGAGAACTGGGGGAACGTTTCTTAAAATTTGACATTTTTCTCGTTCTTGGTTTGAATACGAAACCTTCTTTTTCAGAGGAGTAAACAAGTTCGACACAATTTTCAAGTTTTTCTAATTCAGTATTTTCACAGTTAAACCTATTTTAGAACAAAAATGTATATTAATAAAGGGAGTGTGTAGCGTAAATAAAATCAAAGTAAAAAAATTAAAAGAAAGATATAATAAATTAATACTGTATCTAAAAAATAGTAGGCCTATTTGATACCAAAGAAAATAACGCTAACATTCACAAAAAAAACCTGAAAATGCTAAAATTATCAAAGGTTTGATCCATGTGGTTGATACCACAGGACCGACTGAGCATGACACATTTTTCATAGTGAACAATACATAGTTGGAACGTACAGACCTTGAGCAGATGCAGTGAATGGAAGGTGGTTGGGCCAATCACAGGGCATGACCATCTGAGAAGCCTATGCGGGGAATGGGGTACTTATTGTTTATTCTGTATGTAGGCAATGACAAAATATGAACAAAGTTTTATTTATTTTTTATTTTTTGGTTTTTAAAGGCGAAAAACCTAGGTGGTTATCATCGCCTGGATAACGAAGAGCATTCGAATAATGCTCATACTACCACACACAGGTATAAAATTAAACTTTTAATTTACACACACTACACGATAAAATAACAACGATAACAACAATAATTACACAATAACAACTTGTCACAGGGCTGTAAAGGGCCCTGTTACATAACAATGAATAAAACTCTAATTAAAATAACAAGTAATAAATCTAAACATGGTATTTAAGTTTCGTAAGTAAATGTATATTGTTTTCAAATTTTTCCAATTACATTCAACCGATGGAGGAATGCTAACACCATATTAATGGTTTGGGAGTCATCACCCAGCATCCTCTGAATGCAATTTGGTAGGCAAAACCTCTTCCGAACATATTTCAGCTTTTCACAATCTAAAAGTATATGTTTAATTGAAAGGAGATTTAAGCAGCAAGGACAACGCGGCGGATCCCCCCGACGCATCAGAAACCCGTGGGTTAACCCAGAGTGGCCAATGCGTAGGCGAGAAACCACCACTTCCTCTCGACGGCTTTGGCGGTTTGACGATATCCATGGCCGAACGGTATCTTTAATTTGGCGGAGTTTATTTCCTTGTACTGCTACCCACTCTTCTTCCCACTGTCT
Source organism: Philaenus spumarius (assembly GCA_018207615.1). NCBI lineage: Eukaryota > Metazoa > Arthropoda > Insecta > Hemiptera > Aphrophoridae > Philaenus > Philaenus spumarius. The sequence goes on along the minus strand of JAGFPH010000891.1, from coordinate 226,481 downwards.
AAACAGGGCTTGTTTTACAGAGGACATAAAGTCGTACGACATTACTCTAATCACGCTAGGCTGTAAGGAAGTGGCTTCCTTAGCAACTAGGTCTGCTTTAGTGTTTCCATGTATACCGGCGTGACCCGGAACCCAGCAAAACGACACTCCCACGCCCCGTAGCCGAAGTCTGTGCATGGAACACAGAATATCTTTGACCAAAGGGTTAGGAGAGTACATATCTTGAATGGAATCAAGTGCACTTCTTGAATCTGAACATATAAGAAGGTGCACCGGTGTTGCTAGTACAATATTGAGTGCCTTGAGTATTGCAAAATGTTCTGCTGTGTATACAGAAGAGGAAGATGGTAACCCATAAGTGAAGCTGTTTCCTGACAGAACAAATGCGCATCCGACTCCATTGTCCAGTTTAGAACCATCAGTGAATATAATATGACTTGATGGGTAGAGTTTACATATGGAAATAAATTCCTGACAGTAAACAACATCGGGTGTAGTTTGTTTTACATATCTAGACAGTGAGAGATCAACATGAGGCTTTCTAATTAACCATGAAGCGACAAAACATGGTGTATTTTCATATATAGGAGGTAGTGCTACACCAAGATTATTGAGGATACGGATTGTTCTGATCCCATAGGGTTGTTCTGTAGCATACCCTTAGGGTAGATTGTTTATGAAATTCGTACTGTGCAAATAATGGATTGTTAAAAATAATATCATATGAAGGGTGTAAAGGTTTGGAGCGCATATTACACATATATGACAATTGTAGCTGTTATCTTCGCCGCATAAGCGATGGCTCACCCGTTTCAACAAGCAGACTACTAATGGGTCTAGAACGAAAAGCTCCGGATGCTAGACGGAGAGCAGTGTCATGAACGGAATCAATCTTTTTAAGAACCGATAACCTAGCTGACGAGTAGACTATGGACCCATACATAGTCAATTCGTGATCGAATAAGAGCTCGGTAAAAACGCAGCATGCAGGATCTATCGGCTCCCCAATGAGAACCGCTTAAAACCCGTAACATATCTAAGATCTTGATGCGGCGTGATTTTAAATTTGTCACATGCGAGTTCCAAGAGAGTCTATGGTCGAATATAAGGCCTAGAAAAGTGACAGTGTTATCGGAGTGAAGTTGAGTTCCGTTTAGATATAAAATGGGACTAAAATGTTGTCTGCGATGAGTAAAAGCTATGTTTTAGCAGAGGAAACCTTAAATCCTGTCTGATTGGACCATGTTTGTAATTTGTTGATCGTTAATTGCAATGTTCTTTCTGCGGTTGCCGTGTTTCTGGTTGCCACGTAGATGGCAAAATCATCAACAAAAAGAGAACAGTGAACAGGTAATCGGACATTAGCAGTGATGCTATTAATAGCAACTGCAAATAATATGACGCTAAGTACGCTGCCTTGAGAGACACCATTCTGTAAATAAAATCGATCTGATAAGGTGGATCCAAAACGCACCCTAAAATATCGATTAGACAGGAAGTTTTTAATAAATGCTAAGATTCTCCCTTGAATACCCCAAGATTGTAATATATTTAGAATTCCTCTTCTCCAAGCCATATCATATGCCTTCTCAAGATCAAAAAACACTGCAACAAGTGTCTGTCGAAGAAGGAAGGCATGTTGAATGGCCGACTCTAACAAAACCAGCTGATCGATAGATGATTTTCCCTGTCAGAAACCACAATGTTCATTACAGATCAGTTGATTACTTTCAAGGTACCATACAAGATGCCAATTGACCATCTTCTCCACCAGTTTACATAGAACGCTGGTGAGAGAGATAGGACGATAACTACTTGGATCAGTTTTGTCTTTCCCTGGTTTTAATAGAGGAATTACTATGGCCTCCAACCAAGATTCAGGAAAGATATGCTCATCCCATATACGATTGTATATTTGGAGAAGAGCTGTCTTACCCGACTCTGGAAGGTGTTTAATCATAGAATATACAATACTATTGGGTTCAACAGCTGAATCCGTAGCCGACAATAAAACAGATTCCAATTCATCCATTGTAAATGAATCATTCGACGGAGAATCCTGTGATATGCCGATAGTGAATGGTATGGCCTCTTGAGCAGTTTATAAGTGCGAAAAGCATCATAATACACGGCATTTGAAGAGAACCTAGAAAAGGATGAGCCCAAAATGTTTACAATTTGATGACTGTCTGTAGTCAAAATCCCATCCTGCTGCAACAGTCCAACCAAAGGAGCAAAGGAAACATGGCCACACACAGAAAGTAACTTCTTCCACATTGTTGATGTGGGAGTCGTTCTGGTTATTGTACCGATGTAATGGGTCCAAGAGTCTTTCCTGCTCTGCCTGAATACTCTGCGAGCTTTGGCACGCAGGATTTTATAATTTTCCAGATTTTCTCCCGTCGGTATTCGATTAAAGGTCCTTAATGCTTTTCTTCGTAAGCGCAGAGCTTCTTTACATTCATCGTTCCACCAAGGAACTGGTGGACGTTTTGGCCGTGTAGAAATTTTTGGTATATTATTTTCTGCTGCTGAAATAATGGAATCTGTAAACATATCAACTGTTTCATTTATAGAAATATGTTGATTATTTTCTGGCAATACAAATTGATTTGTAAAATCATTCCATAAGGCTTTATTTATTATCCATCGAGGTGTTAAATTGTTCAGAAAAGAGGAGTCATTAAAGGAAATTTTTATAGGAGCATGGTCGCTGCCATACAAGTCTGCCATCACTATCCACTCAAATCTTGTAGCAAGCGAAGGGCTGCAGAATGACAAGTCTACGACCGTCCAACCTCCTGTCGAAGCTGCTAAGTGCGTTAACGATCCGTCATTAAGTAAAAACAAATCTAAATCGGATCGTATCCTCTCAACGCAGATACCCCTTGGGCTGCAGGTTGAGGACCCCCACGAATAATGATGTGCGTTGAAATCGCCAAGCAACAGAATCGGAGCAGGTAATTGGTAAATTAAATCCATCAAGTCATTTGATTGGACGGTATAGCTTGGTGGCAGTTATAGGCTGTATATTGTTAGTTTTATGGGAACAGCGACTCGTATTGCTACTGCTTGTAATGGTGCATCCAGATTTACGGGAACACCATCCACAGAGTTGTGAGCAAGTATGGCTACACCACCTCTCGCTCTCTCCTCTGTAACAAAATCTGACCTGAAGACGGAATACCCTCTTAAATTTAAAGAATGGGTACTATGAAGATGTGTCTCCTGGAGACAAACGAATAGAGGAGAAGTGTCTCGCACGAGAACTTTCAGATCTTCCAAGTGACTCCTAACACCATTTAAATTTCACTGAACCACATTCATATTTGGGATCGTGGACATAGATAATGAATAAATATATTTCAACAGTACATATTATATATTGAGATAAATATAATAATATACTAATTTAAATAAATAAATATTAGAAGGGACATGGTCCCTTTGTAACCTTTTCGTTTTCCTGTCCTGTGACAGGAAGGTTGTTTGATTGTATGTCCTTGTCCACTTCCATAGTTCTCTCACACGTCTTGGAAGATGTTGAGGGTGGATAAGGGCAAGGATCAGGGTTTTTAAGTGAGTTTTTAGGAGGATTTGTAGGGGAACCTCCTTTTAGGTTTTCTTTTTTACTACTTTTGACATTGAGATTTTTGCTTTTTATAGCAACAGGTTTCTTTCCTGGACCGGGTTCAGAATTTCTTCCTGTTACTACAGTAGGACAAGTGTAGGATTTTTTTAAAAATTGCTTTACCCCAGATACTGGAGTAATTTTCTTTTTTATCGCGGTTTTTTCCTGAGTCCTAGTTCTCAGATCAAGAGCAGAGATAGATGGTCTTATTTCTAATTCTGAAACTGGGAAACTAGAGGATGGAAGAACGAAATTTGAAGGAATATCAGATACTGAAACAGAAGCGGGAGCAGAAGGAGACATTTTAGAAAATAGGGCGACTAGCTGAGCTACCTGGTCAGTCAAGATTTTGACTGTTTTAGCCAATTCTCCACAATTTGCGCAAGGAGTGTTGCTCTTGTTTGAAACCACTGCAGCAAATGATTTGCCTTCCAGAGTAGGCCTAGAGGTTTTACATAATTTTTTGGCGGAGTTAAATGATATTTTTTCCTTAGCCATAATGGTAAGGACTGCTTTTTCTTCTTTAAACTTTTCACAGTTGAAGGACCGTGGAGGATGATGGCCACCACAGTTGGAACACTTGGCGTCATCATTGCAGCCCTGACTATTATGACCTTTTTTACCGCATTGACCGCATGTTTCTTGCTTTGTGCAAGTAGAACTCACGTGTCCAAACGCTTGACACTTAAAACAACATCGAGGGTTTGGGACGTAAGCTCTAACAGAAAGACGGTAAAAACCTGCATAGATATACTCTGGCAATGTGGGTGTGCCAAAGGTTAGAATCAAAGAAGCAGTGGCTTTTTTCTCTCCATTTTCATTGCACATTATGCGAGTGACTTCAAGAACTGACTGGCTAGCTAATTCGCTCTTTATTTTTTTATTTTTTTTGGGATAGAGGAGTGATAAGCCTCCTCACCACTGCGACCTATATAAATCTATTGTGGTATACTTCCATTTCTAGTGATCATCCCAGATCCCTTTCAGGTCTCTTACGAAACCAATAAGAGTGGGATCAACACCACGGACCTCTTCCGGGCTAACAAAAGCATTTCCAAGAGCCGTAAATCTTCTCCGTGCGAGAGCCTCGCACTCGCACAGAAGGTGTTGAGCCGATTCAGTTCCGAGGGAGCAGAATCGACAAGAGTCTTCCGAGACCAGCCCCATTTTTTTGAGGTGGTATTTGGCCAGGCAATGACCAGTGAGGATTCCCACAATCCGTCTAAGGTTGTTCCTACCCATTAATAAAAGCTTCTGTGCTTTTGACTTAGAGAGACAGATAAACATTTTTGCCTGCCTAAGCCCAGGAGCATTGGTTCCAATGTGTGGACCAAGTCTTCTCCGTCCAGACTTCAACAACATTTCTCAGATGGCTTTTAGGCCTCCGACAGAAAGGTTCTGGACCAATGAAGGGCTTTTTAGCTCCTATTCTAGCAAGTCTAACTGCTGCCTCATTGCCCTTGATACCTACATGGCCAGGCACCCATTTAAGAGTAACTTCATTGAGTCTAGCCATGTCATTCACTGCTTTAAAACAGTCCCAAACTAGCCTTGATTCAAAAGCGAATGATTCAAATGCCTTTAAGGCTGCTTGGCTATCAGATAGGATGTCAATCCTAGCTCCCTTAATCCCTCTTTTTAGGATTTCATGGGCGCAGAGATCAATCGCAACAACCTCCGCTTAAAAGATTGATGATAAGGCTCCCATAGCCCTAGAGAAACTACACCTAGGATCATAGACTCCTGTACCAACTCCGCTGGCCATTTTGGAACCATCCGTATACCATTCTTGTATGTAACCATGTCCAGCACTACCTGTCTCCTGGAGACCATCTATCTTAACTGTGAAGGAGTGGTCGAAATTAAGTGTCCTTCTCATCACATTAGACACCATAAGGTTCACCTTGAGCCCATGAAGCTCTTGCAATATGGTCAGGTGACCTACCAGATCTCCTGGTTTATAGTTATGGGTCCCCATCATCGCCAGAGCAGATCGCAACGCAACCCCCGCACATAAATGTGCAGAGGAGGCAGATTGAGAAGTACCTCCATAGCTGATGTGGGACAAGAGCGCATGGCTCCACAAATCCCTAGGCACGCTAGCCTTTGTAGTTTTTGCAGCCTGTTTTTGGCACCAGTCTGTTTGACCTTCTGCCACCATACCAAGGCCGCATATATGTGATAATTGGCCTAATAATGGCAGTGTATGACCATGCAGCAATTTTGGGGGTAATGCCCCATGTTTTACCATAGAGCTGATTACTAGCCCAAATAGCCATGGTAGCTTTTTTTAGAACTGCTTCCAACTGAGCATTCCAGAGAAGCCCTCGATCAAGAATTAATCCAAGATACTTAGCCTCCCCCGAAAGCTCCAGTCGGACCCCATTGATAGAGAAGAGTTCTATTATCAATTTCTTCTGGTGAAGGGGACAAGTACGGTTTTGGCCAGGTTGATACTTAGGCCCTGCCCCTGACACCAGTTCCAGGCCAAATCCAGAGCCTTTTGCATGAGCTCTGATATAGTATCGTCATGTTTACCATGGATTACTATCACAAGATCATCAGCATAGCCAATAGCCTCAAGGCCCTTGACAGCCAATTTGACCAACAGTTCATCAACTACTAAAGACCACAAGAGAGGAGAAATAACACCTCCCTGCGGACAGCCTCTTACGGACCGTGTTACTAAAGAGTCATCTTCGTTTTTTACAAAGATTCTTCTTCGAGCAAGCATGGAGCAGATCCAGTTAGCTGCTCTGGGTTCCACCCCTTTTGAGATGGCAGCCATTTTAATGGACGAGAACGAAGTATTGTCAAATGCCCCTGCAATGTCCATAAATGCACATAAGGCAACTTCCCCACACCTAAGGGCATGTTCAACCTTACCCACAAGCTCATGAAGTGCAGTAATGGTTGATTTACCAACTTGGTATGCATGTTGGCTGCTATGCAGTGGTTTAACACTCAAGTGAGTACTCCTAATGTGCTGATCCAGCACCTTCTCAAACGTTTTTAGGAGAAACGAAGATAGGCTAATTGGTCTAAAGGATCTTGGCAAGTCCATAGCCCTTTGGCCACCCTTCGGGATGAAGACTACTTCCACATCCCTCCAGGAAACAGGAATATAACCTAACTCATAGCTAGCCCTGAAAACCTCTACCAGATTTGGCAGGAGTATATCAAGGCCTTGTTGCAAAAAGGCAGGGAAAATACCATCCCTGCCTGGACATTTAAACGGCTTCAACGAGTTGATAGCCCACTTGACCTTATTAGGCGAGAATATTGTAAGAGAAGCAGTGCTGCCTGATCCCCGCCTTAACCACGAGGAGCCAGGATCAATAGGCACTGCGGTACAACAATTCGCTCTTTATTTCCTCCAAACTAATGGGGATCAAGTCTCTACAGGTAATAACACCTTTTGAATAATTCAAGGATCTGTGAGGTTCTACAGATACCTTGACTTTGTCATAGAAGGAAGTCATCTTTAACAGCACAAACTTTGTTTCTCGCTGTTAGTTTCCACTAAAATGGTGCCATTCTGTAATTTCCTAATGGAAAGTACAGACCCCGCTGTTCCCGTAATTGCCTTGTTGATTACAAAAGGCGATACAATTGATAAATCTCTATCCTTTTCCGCATTTGAAAAAACTAAAAATATGGGAGCTGGCAACTCAGATGGTTGTTGAGTAGCCCTCTCCTTTGTCTTCTTAAGCAATTCTTTATTTATAGACTCATCAGACGAATCTGAATGAGATCTCTTTGTTCCTAAATCTTTTTTGTCGGTTTGTTTAACCATGGGTGTTTTTGTCCAGCGCATCGTGTTAGGCGGAATCGGGCGAGCTCGGTAAAGGCGTGCCCATCAGATCACATTGCGATCACTTCCGAACCTCCAGTTCCGTGAGGATCCCGAGTTCTCTTTTGCCAGTCTGGATGGACATCAGTCTGGAACCCGAAACTACTGTGAGGAAGAATCCGACTTTCTTCAACACCGCGAACACTTGCTGACCAAAAACCGAAGTGGCTGGCACCAGAACCGAAACCACGCATACGTCTCGGCAGAGCAAGCTCAGATCAGCCTTACCAAACCAGAGTTTGTCAAGACTCTGGCAGGTTCAGCACTCCCAACGCGCAATGGCTCTGCACAGTCAAAATTCCTAAAAGGTGAGAATTGGAATGTTGTATTGTTTAATGTGTGTGTTTATGTGATTGGGTGGATGTTTTGTAAGTGTTGAATGTGTTGGGCGTTGTTAGACTCGGGTACCGCGAGGGACGCCAAACCCCTCTTAATAGGTGCAGCTAGTCTGCACCCCCCATGCGGGGATATGAAAAAAGTATGGGCATATTTACAGCCTGACCTAAATTAGAAAATAAGACTACTTATGCAAAAATGTAGTACATTCACCCCTCCGGCCAACCTGAAAATAGGAAATAAGACCATATATGCAAAGTATGGGCATATTTACAGCCTGGCCTAAATTAGGAAATAAGACAACTTATGCAAACATTTAGTACACCCCCCCCCCCCCCCCAACTGGCCTGTAGGAAATAAGTATACATAGGCAAGGAATAAGGAAATTTTCTCCCCCGCCGCCCAGCCAGAAAATAGAATAACACCACACATGCAAAGAATAGGAATATTTTATTCTCATCCAGGCCGTATATAGAAAATATATTATTTATTTTTCATAAGCTTTCTAAAATTAAATTATAACAGCTGAAATAATGCTTATATGCTATAGCCTACTATGCATTTTTCCATAGCTCATAATTACTTACGAAATCATTGCATGGAAAGGAGCTTACTCAAACTTCTTAAATCTATTACAAAGACTAAAAGAATAAAATATTAAAAATAGTAAATAAGAATAAATTTAACTTTCACAATAATCCCTTAAATTTGGAACAGCTCTTTTCACTTGAATGTATAAAATATCATTATAACTCACTAAAAGATAAATTCTCAAACTCATTTGGTATTACTAGAAGTAAGCTCATTATCTTACAACAGCAAAGATTCAAAACAGTGTGAAGAACAGTTTTATAAGAATAATTTATATTTAGAACAGTCTTCCTAATGATCTTAAAGCCTTAACCCTTTGCACTATGGTAGGATTTGTAATATAAGTCCTCTGGGATCGGATGGCCAGTAGTGGCCACAGCCATTTCTTTGTCAAGTACGAACAGTTGGTGCAAGTTCCTCTCAGATCGGGTGGCCAAGTTACTGGACAAGTTAAAATCCCTCGAACGCTCGGATGGCCAGTAGGAGTGGACACACAAATGATCTGCATTAATTTATTTTTAGTAGTTTTATTTTGTCTGGATTGTGCTGAAACCTTGCGCCCAAATCTTTAACTAATTAATTCCCGCTTTTTCTCTGGTCTATGTTGTTGTATCAAAACGTAGCAATATTTGTTACATTATAACCTTACCAGCAGTTTAGTTTTGCGTTAGTCTAAGCTGGTGTTTTTAAAGTTTGAAGTAATTTAATAGAACAAAAGTTAATTAGTTTAATTAGCTTTTAAGTGTTTTTTTTTTGTTTGTGTTAAAAAATTCTTGATTTTGTTTCATTTTAAATTACCTAAAAATATTGTTAGATAAGTTCTACATACTGGCCCACCGACCCGGAAAAGACTCCTGATGTAATTGATTTCTTCGCAATCAAAGGTCTATCAAACAATTACTTAGAGGTGGAAAATTACGATGACTTGTCGTCTGATCATTCTCCGGTTTACTTACAGTCTGCGGAGAGGTGGTATATAAAGAAGATGCACCAAGACTAACTAATAACAGAACAAACTGGAAGGGGTTTAAATATGATCTAGAGAATCTCATTGACCTCAGAGTTACTCTAAAATCCCCAGCACAATTGGAGCAAGACGTTGAACTATTTATCCTTAACATTCAAAAGACTACATGGAGTAATACTAGACTTGGGACACGTAGAATGAATACTGGCGTAACTTATCCAAATTATATTAGGGAGATGGTTGGAGAAAAAAGGAAACTTCGAAAAAGGTGGCAGCAAAGTCGCGACCCGAGCGACAAAACTTTGCTGAACAGACTAAGCAACCAATTAAAAGAACACATCAAAGAAATAAAAAATGATGCAATAAACATGTACCTTGAGGGCTTAACTGATGATGCTGATACAGATTATTCGTTATGGAGAGCTGCAAAAGGACTTAAGAGACCGGTAACTAAGGTACCTCCTATTAGGAAAAATAGTAAAGAGTGGGCAAGAAGTGACAGAGAGAAGGCAGACCTTTTTGCGGATCATCTAGAACAAACTTTTAAACCGTTTCCTAAGCAAACAGCGGATGAGATGCTTACAATGAAGAAGGGAAAGGATAACACAAATATTAGGTATGTGACTCTGAATGAACTTAAACAAGCTGTTACAAAATTGAAAGATAAAAAAGCTCCAGGCTATGACCTGATTACAGGGAGAATATTAAAAGAGCTACCAGATAAAGCTATGCTTAAACTGTTAAACCTAGTAAATGCAGCAATAAGAATCAAATATATACCAAGACAATGGAAATTCGCGGAAGTAATAATGATTCATAAACCGGGAAAAAATCCAAATGATAGTGCATCGTACAGACCAATCTCTCTGTTACCAATTACTGGAAAACTTTTTGAAAGACTCTTATTAATGCGTTTAAAACTGGTAATAGAAGAAAGGGACCTAATTCCATATTATCAATACGGATTCAGAAGCAAGCACTCTACAATCGATCAGGTAAATAGAATCACCCAAATAATAGAGGATAGCTTTGAAGAAAAGAAGGTTTGTTCGAGTGTCTTTCTGGATGTCTCGCAGGCTTTTGATAAGGTCTGGCACAAGGGCTTGATGAACAAACTGGAAAGAGATCTCCCAAAACAATATTGTGAAATCCTAAGATCCTATCTGTCAGATCGACTGTTCCGGGTAAAATACGGAGGTGAATTTTCGGAGTTTAAGGATATCAGTGCTGGTGTGCCTCAGGGGAGCGTACTAGGACCCCTACTGTATTTATTATATACAAGCGATATGCCACAAGATGAAGAAACTACAATAGCTACTTTCGCAGATGATACTTCTATATTAGCTGTTGGTGAGAATGTTAAAGAAGCAACAGAAAAACTGCAGAAAGCCATCCGGAAAGTCAATGTATGGACTAAAAGGTGGCGTATAAAACTAAACGAGTCTAAGTCTACTCATGTAAACTTCACTTATAAAAGAGAGAAAGAAGTCCCAGTACTATTAAACAACAAGGTTATTCCATATAAAAATTAAGTTAAATATCTCGGAATGAATTTGGATTCAAAACTAAACTGGAAGTCGCACATCACAAAGAAAAGAAAGGAGCTTGATATTAAGTTTAAGAATATGTATTGGCTTTTTAGAAATAATTCAGGACTAAGTATAAGCAATAAATTACTTTTATACAAACAGGTTCTTAAGCCGGTTTGGAGCTACGGCCTTCAAATATGGGGATGCGCTAAGAGAAGTAATGTAAAGAAAATTCAAACAGTTCAAAATAAAATACTTCGGATAATTGTAAGAGCGCCATGGTACATACGCAATGAAAACATTCATAGAGATCTTAAAATAAACACGATTGTTGATGAGATAAAAGCAGCGGCGATGAAGCATGAGGGACGACTCCAGACTCATCCTAATACTGGGGTACAGCAGATGTTGGCCAACAGAAATTCAATACGAAGACTGAGGAGGACTAAACCCTATGACCTGGTGCAAGTGACAACCTAGTTAAGAAGCTACTGCAGATAACTCAGAACCATTCAGTGGAATGAACATCTGACACACAGTGACCTACACTTTATGTTAATACTACTAGATAAGTTTGTACTTAGTTGTAGTCTCAAATAAAAAAAAAAAAAAAAAAAAAAAGATAATTTCTATACAATGGACCCTATGGTTTATTTTATTCATTAAAATAGGATATTATAACTATATCTTATATATTTACAGTTAAAAACCAAAAACTCACCAATAACAATAATAATATACCGTAATATATTTACTTTTTTGTATGGCAAAATAAAAGAGTTACCTATTATAAAAGCCCATGATTTTGTTTAAAAAAATAAATACCCACTAGCAACATTTCAGATTGTAGTGAAAATAATTCACAGCTGTAAGTAATTAATAACAGTACATAATGTAAGCGGCCAGTCAGGCTGGCCATCCGAGCTGTGAGGATGTTTAATGTGGTAAATATTCAGAGCTGACTGAGAGCAAAGGGTTAACTAGCAAAAGATCTAGAAGAATAAAGCTAAAAAAATTGTTATCATTGAATAACTGTAGAAATAAATTTTAATATAAAAAATAGTATGTTGATTTAACTAAAATACTTTTCTTGTTTTGTTACAATTATTATTATGTGAGGATGTTCACTTGTTATGAAAGTATTTTTCTGTAAAATTATAATTTATTAATTGTATTCTCTTAGTTTTACTGGTAAGGTTTTGTAACCAAGCTTACGTAGGCCTACAGATAACTTTGATTACCTCTGTGGGATTTGTCTAGCAATTCTTGTAATAATTATTATGGATCTATTTTGGTTGGTTAAATGAATAAATATGCAACAATGGACACATTTTCCCCGGCCAGCTTATATGCAAACAAAATTAGAAAACTAAAGCAGCTGATATTTCAGTCCAAACGTTTTAGTCTGGTAAATATTGCAACCTTTAGTCTATTGACCAAGGAACATTCTCAAGATAACCTTATCGCAGGAAAATCTTTAAAAGCTGAAGGAACTGAAAGACAAAGGCCATAAACTAGCAACGATAGTGAACAGACCAATTGAAACATTATATGGGTTGAAAATATTAGTAAATAGGCAAATGTTTTAGAAGTTAATCAATTTTACATAAAATAAAATAGGCATAAACCAATATTAAATTACTATTATCCCTTCCCGCTATAGGCTACTGATTTATAAAATATCTTGCTAGTACATATTTTATACTTTTACTTACTATCTATGTTTGTAAAAATGAAAGGAAGTAGGTATGGTGCAAATTTACTATTTGACCCTCGGCTGACCTTCGGCAACAGAAATGCAAGAATAAAAAAAAATAGCCTAAAGTTCTAACTTATAGTCTTTAGTCACAGTACGTTTACCTGTATTCAAAATTTAAAAGTAGAATGTAAAACAACGTCGTCGTCTGCAAAAAATCGGCCGATGGTCGAATAGTAAATTTTTGCCGGAAGTATTTGTGAATATAATTATGATACCCAGTCAAATCTATGACAAGCAAAGATCTGAAATTTTTACCAATAATTCATTGTCTGTAGCCTGTTTTCAGGTTATATTTTAACTAAATACAGTACGCCTAATTCAAATTAAATTGCCCTGTTCTGTCCACCCATCCATCCTCTGTACCTAATAAGTAGCCAAAAACCTAATCTGCTGAAACAAAGCAGATTTTTTAGATGTTTAACTGGCAAATTTCAATACAGGCTAATTTTGTCTAAAAATATTAGGCCTACTATTATGTATTGTTTTATTTTTAATAGGTTAAAATAGTAAATGTAGATATTGTCAATCAAAATTCATTACATAAAATTTATCCAAAATTAGGGATGAAAAAGTGTTTGGTATTTTTTTAATGTGAAAACCTTTATGAATAAGTAGGCTATCACCTGAAGCTAAAAGAGCAAAGGTATTTTATGGCTTAAAGCTAATTAACAGGATGCAACAAAATGTACGGTAACTAAAACAATACATAGTTTCTACATGATAAAACTCATCCAAAGCCCGTATAAAGTCACAAAAACTTTAAATGATTAATAGGGATAAACACTGAATTTAAAATAAATGAAAAAGTACCAAAATGAGGAAAAAAACTCTAAAAGTTGCCATAAAAACAAGACTACCTACCTAACAATTAAAATTAATAACTATATTCGTATCCTATAAAATAACAGTTTTAAATTCAGATAAACTAAAAATACAAATAAACCTAGTTTTAATTTTATAAACAAATTATTTGGCCTAAAGCAGTTTTCCCCAAATTTTTTAGTTGTTATCAATTAATTGTATGTTGTAACAAACATGGAGTAAAAATAACTGGGTCTAACTGCAGCTTTAATAACACAAGTTTATAAATCGACTCTTTAAAATTATTATAGTACTGATCAACATATCACATAGGTTATAAAATGCCTAACCTAAAAACACTAACCTGTCTTTGTCCAAACATATCAAAATCATGAAAAGCAGTAAAAGATGTGCATTATAGAATATTCCTATTTTCATAATATTTTCTACTCTGAAGAATCATTTGGTATTGGTTCCTAAAATAATAATTGATGTCTGAACTCTGAACTTGCCGCCTTACAATCAAAATATTTACAAATAGCAGAAACCAATCACAATCACACCATCTTATGACCATAAGATTCTCCTAAAGTGAAGAAGAATTGCCAACTTTTCGGAGTAAAATTTTCAAATATATTAAATTCCATAGTTTTGGATGAGTGTTATATAGCAAGCAACATTAGACATGGTTGTTTAGTCCTAAACCAAGGCCTCCTATACAGTAATAATATTTAATTAGGCGATATCGATCATTTATTTAGTGTCAATGTCAATAACAGAAGCGGAATTATTATAACAGTCCCTGTATAGCATTTTACTTTCTCACTATACTATAGTATAAAGAAAGTATAGTGATCGCAAAAAAATCGATGTTGAGATTTTTGTAGAAATATCCGTTTTGGGACCCCTGAGTCCAAAAAAGTGTTTTTTACAAAATGTATGTCTGTATGCATATATGTATTCATTTTTTGATCCAAATCAGTTGTTGGATCAAAATCAGCTGTTTTAAGCTTTTCATACGAACAGCTGTTTTTTGTGCCCCTGATAAAATCAAAAGAAATCTTTCTTCTTCTTCCTTAAGATTGACCTTCCATAAGATTAACATGGTAACTTTGAGGGCCACTGGGGCGAAGCCCTTAACATACATTGAGCTCATTTTAAGGGAAGCACAACTTCAGAGTGAGCTCTGTAAAATGACACCAAAAACATCAAAATCGGTTAAAAACTCTAGGAGGAGTTCTACTCACAAAATAACCCCTAGCAAATTAATTATGTAATATAGATAGGCGATTGTTTAGTATACTGAAAAAATATAGGCGATTTTTTAGTATACTAAAAATTTAGGCGATTGAAAGTATACTGACAAAATATAGGGGATTGTTTAGTATAATGAATAAACGGTATCTGTTAACTGACACAAACTTTCTCCCAACTTACTGTAGTCAAAATAATATTGTTTTCAATCATTTTATTTATTACTTTTTAGAACAAAACAAAAAATATTCTACCTACGTCAATCGTATAAAAAAATTATTGTCCTAGGCGGGATTCGATCGCGCGACCTTTGAATTACTGGCCGTGATCGCTACCATGGTGCTACCCCGTGCGGCCGCCGCCGCGATGCTAGATTGACAACATAAACTTGTTTATTTTTAAACATTTCCCCATAATTATAAAACGCCGAAGTTTTGATAAAAGCGGGTGGTGTCATTTTGTTTGGCATCTTAAGCACTATAAATACTGAAAATTTGATCAAAATCGTTAGAGCCGTTTTTGGGAAATTTGCATTTTTGTCGTTTTTTATGGGTTTTTAGGGGTAAATTACCCTTAAAAATTAAAAATTCCAAAAAATGAAAAAAAACGCCTGGAGATATTAGGGTTTAGTACCTACATACCAAATTTCATGAAAATCGGACCAATAGTGTCCTCTCTGGTCGTGTATACATACTGACAGACTGACAGACAGACACCACTCTAAAAACACTTTTTTGGGTTCAGGGAGCACCAAAACAAAAAATTCCACTAAAAATATTTTTGGGTTCAGGGAACACCAACACAGATAATTGCACTAAACCATTTTTTGGGGTTCTGGGAGCACCAAAACAGATAATTCAACTGAAAATTCAAATTCGAACATTTTTACGAAAACAATACTTTCTCCATATACTACGTATAGGGTGGAGAAAGTAAAAATGCAGGTGATTGTTTACTAAACTGAAAAAACATAGGCAGGCGGTTGTCTACTATACTGAAAATATATAGGGATTGTTTTCCATACTCGAAAAAATATAGGCGGCTGTTTACTATATTTAAAATATAAGTGATTGTAAGTATACTGACAAAATATAGGGAATTATTTAGTCTAATTATTTGCATATAGTAATTGCTAAACATTTTGATATAACTACCACGATTAAACTAGGAAAGAAGACTGCAATGGAAACTTTAGTTGGATCGTGAGTGGTGAAAGGTATCCAACTTGCAGTCCAACTCGGTCGTCCTACAAATCGGACCATGTATGGCTAGTCTAAGCCCAACGATCCAAAAGGCATATTTTTATTTTAGACGTATATAACACAGTATCAACATATATCAAAATAAACGGTACCAAAAACTGGCACATACTTTCTCACAAACATATTTAAATTATTATCAACACGTTCACTGCTAAGTCGCACATGTGAGTTTTACACTGAACACTATGAGAAGTGGCCGACGCACAGTGTATTGCAGTGTAGCAATATTCGTTACACTAGCTGACCCGTGCGAATATTTCGCAAGTTCGGAGTAGGCCTACATTTACCTGATTTAACACGTTGATTTAATTCAGTTAATTAAGTTTATTTATTTACATTGGTTTATAAATAACAGTTTCCCTATACAATCTTACAGTGTAAACAATCTATCAGCTGTCATGCTAGTTAAACAGATGGTTAGCAGATGGCGCCTTTCATTAGGAACATACAGAGTATAATATACAAGTTTTTTAAATCAATTTTTGTTATTAAAACATGAATTTTAAGCTGTTTGTCTATTTTTCCCGTGTAGTGGTTAAGGAAAGCTTTAAAATGATGCCTCATTCATGAAATTTGATGATGTATTAAGGAAGTTATGGCGTACCGACAAAAAAATAGTCTTGAGAAATAATATATGCGATTATAACCTTACCAGCAGTTTAGTTTTGCGTTAGTCTAAGCTGGTGTTTTTAAAGTTTGAAGTAATTTAATAGAACAAAAGTTAATTAGTTTAATTAGCTCTTAAGTGTTTTTTTTGGTTTTATTCCGTATTGGGAGTATTTTCAATACACAATGCATTGCGTTCTTCGCACGCCAACCCCCGTATGTAACCCCAACCGTGACTTCCTAATTAATTGTATTAAAGTAGGAGATGGGATAGTAAATTAAATTAGGAGAGTAAATAATAAATATTATTATTATTACCTAAAGTGAAAAATATTCGATCGATTTCGAACAAATTTGCACCAAACCCGTCAATTAGGCCTGTATAGATGCACGAAAAAAGGTTTTGAAAAACAACCCCCTTTATGGCAAAACAAACCCCAAAAATCAGTTATTATTATTAGCAAAACGAGAATTTTTAGAAAGATGCGGTTTTTGCAGATGGTAGGGTACATTAAAGACAAATTTTATCAAAATCGTTAGAGCCGTTTTTTTATAAAAAAATAACTGATTTTTGGGGTTTTTTAAAAAAAATTTCAAACCCGTTTTTCGTGCATCTATACAGGCCTACTTGACATGTCTAGTGCAAATTTGTTTGAAATCGATCGAATAGTTTTCGCTCTAGCTTTGTTACATACAGACGGACATTAAAACACTTTTTTGGACTAAGGGGGTCCCAAAACGTATATTTCCACAAAAATCTCAACATTGATTTTTTTGCGAACACATTACGTTCTCTATACTATAGTATAGTGAGAAAATAATTCGTGTACGTCTGTAACCCATAATAATAAATAAATAATATAATACCTGATTTTACCCATCATCTTTAATACAGTACTTAAATGAATTTCATTTTCTCTATCAATCTATATAATAAAAATGAATTGCTGTTCCTTTGTAAGCGCATCAATTGTAGGAACGGTTGGACCAATTTGGCTATTTTTTATTTTAAAATGTTCGTAATAGTCCGAACTAGGTTTGTATACAAAGAAAATTTTGAAAAGTTTCAAATTGGAAAACTAAACAGCCTCTTTTGTATGGACTCAAGACCATTCATAGTGTACAAAAACGTATAAAAAGCTGCATAGCTGTTCATATAAAAAGCTTAGCAATACGTCATGTTTGTTTACATTCATTACCATAGCAACTTTACTCGGCACCTATAATCAGTTTATTATTCTTCAAAACCAACAGCTTTTTTAGGTTAGATTGACCAACTTAAAGCAAACAAAAATCAACTAAAAATACTTATTATATTTTAATAATTCAATTCAAGCATTGGTTGTTACATAGTATATATATAAAACAGCTGTGTTGTATCAAAAACTGAACATAATTTTAGGTTAGGCCTACAATGAACCAAAACACGTTTTTTCGCAACCAATTTAGAATCATGTTTTTTACAATTCTTCACAACTAGCAGTTTTTTTTAGATTAGGTAAAAGCAAACAGAAGGTTTACTGTATTATCTATAAAGGTTTACAAACTAAGTATAAATCTAAATTGGTGTAGTATATTCTTAAGTGGCATAAAAACCATTTTGCAATTCGATTACTTAAGTCAATGTAATGAAATGGAATAACTACCCTTTAAATTAAATCAAGCAATAGCGGAGCATTGCTGGG
Source organism: Philaenus spumarius (assembly GCA_018207615.1). Classification (NCBI taxonomy): domain Eukaryota; kingdom Metazoa; phylum Arthropoda; class Insecta; order Hemiptera; family Aphrophoridae; genus Philaenus; species Philaenus spumarius. The sequence goes on along the minus strand of JAGFPH010000891.1, from coordinate 208,207 downwards.
TCCACTAGTATGAAATAAAAAGCAATTAAATGTTAATACTTGTATCTTTATAGATGCATAAAGTACAGTAAATATATCACGAAATATTAGTGAAAATACTGCCAGATCTAACAAAAAAGTTATCTACGCTAACAGTATTGCCTGATCTTTCAACATTAATCACGAAAGCTGACTGAAAGCGTTGCCAGATCTATTAACACTAACCTTGAAAGTTAACAATGTTGCCAGATCCACCACAATCATCATAGAGAGTGTTCCCACGGCTTGGCCTCAGTACTTAAGTTTTCAACCAATGCAATAAATAGTTGTAAACAAATCAATACTTTATTTCCACAGCATAATGTTACAAAGTACATGAAAATAAGTTAAAAGTAGCCTACGTTTTTAAAAATAACAAAAATTAGAACGAGCATTAAAAATATTAATATATATCTTAAAGTATATTGTTTTAGCTGATTATATAAAATACATAACAATTACTTTGTGTTAATAAAAAAACAAAATACATTCCTTCTATAGTGAAATTATTCTTTAAAAATTCTAAATATGTTTTAAATTTTTATAATGAGCTTAATTTAAAGTAAAACAATGATTAAAAATGAAAAATTGTTGTAACATAATAAGTATACATTTTGAAAAAATCTGCTTAAAGAGAAGACAATATTATCGGAACATGTAATATTCTTCTTTAAAAATAATATCGTTAGTAAGGACAGGATGGGGCAGGTGCAACAGTAGGAAAGGTCCATCTGGAAAAATAATAATCTTTATTTAAAATACCGTATGATTGTTTTTTGATGTAACATCTTTTTCTAGAGAACTATACATACAAATAAAATCGAAGTCTGCTTGTGATTTCGAAAATACTTTTTCTGAGCTCAAATTGTTATTCACACTTTAACGAAACTAAACATGCATATGTCCGGGCTAATCTCCGGATTGGCTGAACCAATTTTGACGAAACTTTCATTTGCATGTAGAGGATTTTTCAGAGATTATAAATAATTCGACCACGCAGCTTGACCGCTGACGAGAGTTGAGCAAATTTCCAAAATAAAGTTTATATGCCTATGTTTTAGGGTTTCAACCAACAATTTGGGAAATAGGTCTACTCACGAAGGCGTTGAACAGCTGTCTGTGTGTACGCAATATATTAGAATTTGTTTCCTCCTAGTGGCCTCACGAGTTTGCACCACTTGGCTTCGAACCGGGTAATTTTATGATATTTTACGTTTTGGGGGAACCAAGCGAGCTAAAAGGTCGCGTAAAAAACAAAATGTGCAGAATAACATCTTACATTTATATTTTTAGAAAAAACTCTAAAAACATTTCATTCTCGTAGTAAAAATCTCAAAAAATTGTTACTTCCTGTCAAAAAACGTACTTCCGGTTGTTGGATTTTTTTGGCTAACGAACTCGTTCGAGCACATAGACAACCAACATGTGTACCAAATCGGACTTAAAATGCGGCCGCTAGAGTGCGAACACATATATATGAATTTTAATGACACCCCAAAAAGTGTTCTGGGGACCATGATCGGTGCTCATTTGCAACTCCCGACCTTGGGTCTCACCATAAGGGCCACTGCAATTAGCTCATGTTTCCTATGGAAATTCGCTAACTAGGCTACTTTTTATAAGGGATATATTTCGGGTCCCTATTTTACATATTGACAAATATAAACATTTAGGACAACATTAGGGATTTTACGAACGGACGCGATCATTATAAATAAAACAACCGATTTGGATTCAAAGCTTAACAAGATCGTCTGTTTTAATTTACTGTAAACGCTAGTTCAACAGTTAAACACACGATTTGTAATTTTTATGTTTGTTCGGGAGTTGAGTAAATATCTGGCGGAAAACGGGATTTCTAGCGTTTATTGGTGCTTCGCTAATAATTTACGTAGGCCTAAAGGAACGATTAGGGCGAAACTCACTGTGCGTTTTTGGGCCAAGGAACTTGGATCGGAAATCGTTTATTTTATCTCTAAATGTTACGTCACATTTAAACAAAAAAGTGCTAACACTCTATATGTAATGATCTGGGTATGAATGCAATTCGGTTGCTTACGAACATGCTTTAATTCTTCACACTCCAAAAGGCGCTTGGTGGAAAGAAATTTAGAACACTATGGACAAAGTGTTAGAATAGCTGATGCGTGGATGAGTAACCACCTACACGACGGGCTGTATTTTTAATATTCCGTACCGCCACACTACCCACTGTCTAAATAAGGCTTGTATCAACATGGATACAAATTCGGATGCCATTACACACTCCACGATAGACAGTAGGTGCGAGGTTTCCTTAGCAGTTAAATCTAACCAAAGTTAGTGCGAGCGACCAAAGGGTTAGGGGAACACTTGATCTTGTATGGATTCAAGAGCATATATAAAAAGGGTGCACCGATGTTGGGGATACAGAAATAAGTGCCTTGAGTATTGTAAAAAGTTCTGCTGTACACAGCGAAAATTATACGACTTGAAAGGTAAAGATTGCAGACATAAACTCCTGGCAGCAAACATCAGGAGTGGTTTGCTTAAAGTATCTAGAGCTCGAAAGACCAACACATAGCTTACGAACCATCGCCTGAGCAAAGAAACATGGATGAAGTAGTTTTCTCACTATAAATTCAAAAAGCCTACAAAATTTCCTCAACTGTTAGATAAGTTAGCTATTTTCCAGCATGTGTTTTCTAAAGGTTGTTTCTTTGACAATCATTTTTTTTAATGTACTCAAGAAATAAGCGATTCAAAATATCTTTCGAAAGAAACTGTAACATCCTTTTTTTCCAGTTGCAATTACAATAAAATATATTTGAAAAAAATTGTTTTTAAAATTCATCTACACCTCCAAATTTCAGACCACCCCGGTAAAATAAAAAGGGCTTAAAATATTCTTTAAAACAAAAGTAACATGGGTTGGATTTAGTAGACTTTTTAACTACTGCTGAAGATGTCCTCGTGAAAATAAAACTACTTCAACAGCAAGCTGGACCAAAGAGACTCCTCAGATTTTTGAATCATTTTCAATAATTTCGTGATCAATGAGCCCTGATCATGGTCCCCAGAACACCTTTTGGGGTCATTAAAAGTGTTATGCAGGCCTATATATTGCGTACACACTCTACTAGCTTCATTATACGTAAGATTTGGCCTACACGTTGGTTTTCAAAATCACTTTTACTAGTTCGTTAGCCAACAAAGGAAGTAACAATGTTTTGATATTTTTCGTACTGGAATTTAACTTTTTTTGGGTTTTATGTAAAAAACAAATATAGATTATTCTGCACATTTTGACTTTTTACACGACCTTATAGTCTGGTTCCCCCAAAATCGATCATAACGTAAAGTACCCACAAAGCATTCTACAATCCGAGGCTGCAAGGGGATGGTGCAAACTCGGAAAGCAAGTAAGTTTTTCACCTGCGAGTGAAACGAAGGAGCCCGAGGCGGAAACAAATTCTACTAATACATTTTGTACACGGAGGCATCTATTCAGCGCCTCGTGAAGTAGACCAATTTCCCAAAGTTGGTTGAAACCCTAAACCACATAAATTAAATTTTCGAAGTTCTCATGTCGGCAGTGAAATCAAATTATTTTCCCATTTCCTTGTCTGTAGGAACCATGTGAACGATGAACATTACATTTTTGGTTCAAAATAGCTCTAAAAAAAAACTGTATTACATTTTGAATGGCCCTTTCTCATTAAAAAAATATTAAGTTTACATTAGTTATATTACACTTAATCATTGGCACAAAGGTTTAGAACGAAAAAGAACAAATCTTAGAAAAGCAGATAAACATTTTAGAGTTATAAATAAATATTGAGCCTGACTTGTGAGAAGATACTCTTGATAGAATAAACTTTGAACACAAAATCTCACAACTAACAAGTTTACTAACTCAAACGCGTTTCAACGACAAAGTCGCCATCTTCAAGTGGTGCATGAGATAGTCAAACTATAACTACATTCTATCAAGCATTTAGAGTTATAGTTTTTAGTGATATTAAACAAAAATTAACATTTTCTACGTAAAGCCACCTTTGTTCTGTTTTTACAGAACGCAATCAAAATTTTTATTTACATGTTACTCCTGGCCTACGTTTGTGCAGGTGAAATATTTTCCTGTTTCTTAAGGTGCCAAATATTGGAGTGTCGACTAATACTACACTCTGCAGGATATGGTTGAATTAAACACACTGCTATGAATTCCAATATCGGGTGTTTCAAAATGAATATCGTAGTTTCAAGGCTTTGTAGTATTTATTATATTTAACTTACAATTATAAATAATACGTCAAATGAAAGAGCAACTCAGTGTTGTTGGTATACATCTGTGTGCATGCACCGTTCCCTGTCTTCCGTTAGAACGGTAGTACCAAAGACGGCGACTAGTGAATAGAAAGCTTTTTGCTTTTTACAGTTTGCAAGGACTGAATCATTAGTTACAGTGAAACACGGGTTCAGTATTAAGTTCAAACGTAATCCTCCAAGTGATAACGTAAGTTTGAAGACACCGACTGTCTTTGCAGGGAAGAGTAAGGGATGACCATAAGTGACTGAAGAAGAATGTGTTGAACGAGTGAATAGCCCTAAGAAATCAGTTCGGAAGGCTAATCGTGAATTTCAATTCCAGTGACGCCTGTGTGGAGAGTTTTAATTAGGTCTTTATCATTTCCAGTCGTTGCGCAACCTTTAAAGCAGGATATTTCGCTGCAGGACGATGAAAATTTTCTGGATTGTATCGTCTTCAGCGATGAATAGACATTTCACTCGTAACACCCACCAGTTGGTAACAAGACTTCCCTAAACTGAATGTTTTTTGTACCATTTCCCGGCGGAGAATTTATGGGCATTTCTTTTTGCTGAAGCAACTGTAACTGGTATTATGATGTTGTGACTCGACCTCTGGATTGGCCGGATGACGGAGCTTGTTTCTCTTGTTTCTCATGGCCTCCACACGTTCACCTGATCCTATGACTTTTACCTTCACAAGTTCATGTGTATGTGCCCCCGCTACCAGACTTTCACATTGAACACTCGTAGGAAAAACTGTTGTTGCTATTTCATCAAGTTAAACGAATAAATACTACAAAAACTTAAAAACCCCGATATCCATTCCGAAACACCCGGTAACGGTACAGAAAGGACGCAGGAAAGGTTTATAAAATAAAAAACGCACCGATACACATAGGACAACCTTTATTGAATGCATACTGGTCTTTACAAGGGATTGGTAGCTTACACTTCAATCTTTATTAATAAAAAGCACTTAAATACATTTTGATAAAACAAAAAATTAAAAACTTGTTGCATATTCAGTAGTGTAATTGCCAATATCTATAATATATTGTGTACTTAACTAACATTAATTATTTTAATTGCTACTAAATATTTTTTTTATTTTTAGAAATGACTCGTCTGAACAAGAGGCCAAGTCTGGTCCCGCCCCTTACCTAACCTAAACACAATAACCGCAAAGGGTACTGTACTTTTGATATCAAATCTATTGCCCAAGTCATTTTCTAAGCGTATTGTTAACACTCGCATGATAAAAATTTCCCGTCACCATATTTTTTTTACATTTTATATTTTCTTTAAATACTGACTTAGTTTAGCTGTTCATTTATAACTAAACGTTTAAAACAAAACAAAAATTCCTCTTTTACTACAAGAATGTCATTTACACATTGGGAATATTAGGGGAATACAAGGAACATGTTAAGTAGCCAATAGTGCCTACTTTTAAGTAACTAGACTCGTGTAAATGCTGAACCCTTTTCGCTATTTTTTTTTGGAACACAACAACAGGCACTACGGCAGGCTCTTTAGGCTTTCCGGATTCTTTAAATACCTCATTCGGTTCTGTAAAAAACTTATTCAATTTGGAAGTAAAATGTTTGAAATAATTAACAGCATAATATAAATTAAGGCACAAACAAACCAAGTTAAACAACGTTCAGAGTCCTTTGTGTCAAAGAAACACACCTTACCATTTTTTTTAACACATTTATAAAAAATGAGTTACGGGAAAAACATTAGAAGATGATCAAATAATTAATCTTATATATATGAAAGCATATTGCCTTCACGTCAAATATTGTAGTGGCGTTGCAAAACCCCATCGAGAGTGCTTCATGCCGCGACTGTTAAATGATTTTCTTTACGTTTACAAATTTCATTTTTACCTTACGGTAACCGGTTCTCTATTACTTTTTATATTAGTTTGGTGAACGTTCATTTGAATTTGTGAATTGTTTGCTACACTACAGGCGGTGTAATGGCAGGGCCTAGTGTCGACATTTTGGGTATTGACAAAAGTTTCAATGCAGAAAGAGATTTCTTTTTAGAATCCTACAGTTAAATTTGTGATGAACGGATTACTGAAAGCAACAGTTGCTATGATAAATCTATTAATACCCATGATTTAGGCCTCGGCTTAAATGATGATAGGTTAGGTAGGCTAATTTTACGAAATACCAAGGTTAAAACGTAACTTGAAATAATGTTCACGAAAGAAAACGACGTCCAAATACAATTTCCTCTAGTTTCTAGAAGATAATGGCGGTAAAACGTAATTAAAATACAACAGTAGAGGCCCGCAAAAACCTAACTTAAATGGCTGTTGTAAATCCGGGAAAAGTGGAAATGAACAAGGCATTTCGTTGACTCTCATAAAAAAAACTTTAAAAAGTCTTCAACCGAACTACGAAATATAATTTTTGTACTTCATAGCTACTTTCTCTACCGATCTGTAGAATTCATGATTACAACGATAAAACTGTGACACGTTATAATTGTTAAATGTACACAACAAAAATAGAATTATATACGGACAACTATTTTATGATGGAGTTGAAATTGAAACAGAGTACCTATAAAAAGAAGCATTAACCAATGTACTAAATGGAGGCCTGAGCTACCTGACCACTTTACTAACCGCCAATGTAAGATTAATTAATTCGTATTCATAATAGTAAGGTGGTTGGTTAAGGATGACGGGGTGATATTTCTTTGACCAAGACTGTTGCGAAAACGATAATATTGAAATGAGGTATTCAAAAACATCGGATTATTACAACAACCAGATTTTAAAACAACATCCAATAAAACTCTTTACCGCTCTAAAGAACCTGCATACAAAATTTTGTTTATACAAGTACGGCGTATTGTCACAGAAAAAACATCAATCAACATCATACATAAACAATATTTAGGCCGGTCAATATGTGTCATGTATAAAATTAAAAAGGCGATGAAAAACTAACTTCTGGAGGGGGTAGGGAGCACAGAGGAGGATTAGAAATCTCACCATAAAAATACAAATACTTCATAATGTTCTTAAACGCTAAAGTTGTAAAGCTAAATTTTGGAAAACATAAAGTGAAAGGCGTACAAAATGTTTTTTTTTCTTTCTTCTTCTTAAAGTGTACAGTACTGAGCTATTTGGAACACAAAGTGATGTATGGAAATTTAAAAATTAAATGCCGAGCGTATTCAGTCGGGAAATTTGTTTCGAATAGAAGGCGCAATCTATTTTCAACCAAAAACGGTCACTAATCGGATTTCCTCAATGTATTTTTTTTATTATAAAAGTTTACCAAAATCAAAGCAGCCCAGATTGACCTGACAACAGAATTTATAAATTATCACCATGAAAATTCTTCACAGCCGAAAAATAATTTATTTGCGATTGAACCCATAAACTTGTGATAAAACTGTCACGCCTTCAAATAAAATAGATTTAGAAAATTGATACAAAACTTGTTGGGTATAACGACAATACTCTATACTGTAACATACGATACTTTGTACAGTTTTATAATACTGTACGTTTTAAAATTTAAAAACGGATATTTTATTGTTTAAGTTGCTCGACTTTTGTAATCAGTGGCAGCTCCTGAGTGAGCTTCGGGTGGGGATTTCGTAAAACCTGGCTCTTCAAGGATAACAATTATGAAAATCTCCTTTCCTTGCGAAACCGGCAGTGTTATGATACTCACAACGGCAACAATATATTCAATGTAGATTCAGACTATGTACTCTGCCTTACAAGTATCGACTCGGTCGAAGCAAACGATGTCATATTGCTATGCCGACATTTAAAGGCAGAACTCTAGATTTTGCCGTCCGCCTTTTCACCTATCACGCATTGTTACAAAAATATTTATACAAAATTACGGTCCAACAAGTTTTACTTTATTTTCTAGCTTGGGCGACAGCGTCACACAGTTCTCTCACCGGGCACCACTGATAACACACTTAGGCGATGTTTCCGTAAGACAAAACACCGATTTCCAACTGATTACGCTCGAATACCTTAATTCCTATTGAATACCGCTAACTACTTAAATAAACCTACTTTGTAATAAGTCAACACATTTGAAACAGGAAGAGGAACTCCCCAGGCTCACTCGGCATCGTTTCAATTTGGTAAAAGAAAAACACGATTAAATTACACTTACAGTAAAAAAGACTACCTTCTCATCATGGTTGATATTTCTTAGATAAGTGAGAGAAAAATACTTACAAACTAAAAACCAAATTTAAATACTAATCAACAAGAACAGAGAAAAACCAAAAATTAATGCAAATTTGGTTAATAAGCGTTTTTTTTTATAATAACAATAATGGTTCCTTTATGATATTGTGAATTAAAATACTTTTTTTTAAATTTTAACGATTTAAACACTTTCTGGGACTACAAAATACACAGTTTATTTAAAAAAAATTAAAATCTTAACAAATAAAGCATTTTTTAAAAATATTTTAAAACAAGTTTCCCACAATTCCTTAAGAGTATTTTCTAAGTTTTCACTATAATTACCTAAATTTACTATCACACAATTCGGTGTTATTTTCCTGATGGTCGAATACTGTCCAATTTATTAGTTTTTTTTTCTTTTGGAAAGCGTTTTGTTTTTTCATTGGAACCAAAGTCGGTTTTTTTTGTTGTTGTGAAGTTTGATATCGGAACAAAATTCATAGTTCAATATTCAGGTACTTTTGGAAAACAAATCGAAGTTAATACAGAAGACTCTTAAGACACTGTCTGACGTGACCGCAGGCCGCCGAAGAAAGACCTGCGGGGTTATTGCAATATTTTACACACTGTGAGATGTTTAAGGCCTCCTTTGTCTTCAGGTCCGTACAGTCCAACTTTTTAAAATACTGAAACCTCCCTACTTCGAACTAGTCGGAAGATGAATTCATCCTTTGTTAAGAGTGTTATTTCTGTCCAAAGGTTTCAGCGTTGATCTTTTTTCTATCCAGATTTGCATTTTCACGCACATTTCCTCGTTGAAACTGGCTTTCTTTTACAATGTATAAAGTTTGCCGTTCATGGTAGAGGCCTTTAATTCAGCAGGTACGTGGTTCATTTTCATGTGACACAAAGTCATAATTTTTAATGTCAGTTGTCATGAGACTAATGTCACAAATCAAACTGACTTTGGTGTCAAGGAATATCATGTACACAACCGATTCAATTTCTTGTTCAATTTTGGCACAATATGTAATACGATGACCGGGTGTCGACTACAAATCTAATACTCTGCATCCTAAATTTCTGCTAACTTAATGAAATACCGGCGTTAAAAAGTTATTTAAAATACGACGGCGAATGTCCGCGAAACAAAAAGTTGCCCGAATACAATTATGCAAATTCTAAAAAATACCTGTGTTGAAACGTTATTTAAAACACAGAGGCCTTTATAACTGCAAAAGAAATTGTTGCCCAAATACAATCTGTGTTAATTTCATGAAAAACCAGTGTTCCGAATACAACTAGGCAATCGCATGAAATACCAGTGATTAATATAATTTAAGAACCTCAGTGGATGACAGCAAAAGAAATCGACGTCACAAAAGTCAAAATTATTTGAAATACAATGGCTAATGTCAGTCAAAAAATAACGTGTCCGAACATTTGGGCTAATTTTTAAAAAAAGCAATTTAATATACAACAACGAATGTCCGTGAATGAAAACGACACCGGTAAACAATTTAAAATCTGAGAAAAGTCGCTGATTGTGGGAATTAACACGTAAAAACCAGGGCATTTCGCCGGGACTCCCAAAAAAAAAAACAAAATTCAAAAATGTTCAAAATTTGCTGAAAAAAATAAATTTTTGTCCCTGATCTATAAAATTTGTTTCAGCAGACACCCTGATAAATTTGTTGTTCAACCTGAACAGAATCCAAATGTCCATTGCACTACGACAATATGAAAGCTACACTGTTGCTGTTATGTCGCGTCGTCATGGCTTTTAATGTCACACGAAAACGAACCTCAATAATTTACCAAATCTTTTCCTTTTGAAACAAATCATATCAGCATCCAACCCAGCCAACTTATAACAAAACTGAAGTAAATCCCTAAGTTCATAATATTTTGACGAAACAAAGGAATGACGAAACAGAACTCGTGAACACAACAAAAACACTAAACTAAAAACCAGTTACTCCCCAGTCTTTCAACTATAACTAATTAAAATTAAAAACACAATACCAAAGTAATTTAATTTCTAAATCTAAATCAACCTGGCATGTTTACACAGTCTCTATTGGTGTGATTTGGAAGGCAGTGAAGGTGTACCACGGATTTTAATATTCTCGGAGGAATCAGTTCAGTGTATACGATCCAGAACCGGTATAGTATGTACGATTTGAAGCCGTTTAAATAATCGCCCAAATTTGATTCAACTTACGACTCAAGAGTCTGGCACAGTAGAAAAATACTTTCACTATTCCTCACCACGCGTAATTTATTACTGCCACCACTTTCTCTTTGTCCGAATGATAAAACTATTTTTCTTTGTGATTGCGATATTTTATTAATATTTATTTGAAAAGTGCAAACCAATTTCATTACTAACAAAAATATAAGTGGTATAAACTTACATATATACACAAGCAGGAAACATACTTGTGACTTTAGACTTTAAGTTTAAATAGTGTGTACCTTTTAATTATATTAACTAGGCTAATTCATTATTAATCCTTCTACTTCAACTGGCAAGAAAAATTAATTATAATGAAATACAAATTTTGAGGTTATGAAACAAATTTGTTTGTTTACATTACTTTTCACTGTTGGTCTTCAGTCTTTGGTGGAGAATAGTGAAAGCATTCCCAATCAGTATTTTTCTAGTGCCACGCGCTTTGGAAGCAAACGGCAAAAATAACGAAAGATTTTGATAATTTGTTACTGCGAATGTTTGTTTTTTTTACTTTAAATTTTATCTGTTTAAAACCATTTGACTTGGAATGCTTAAATTAATCATAAACACATTTTTTTAAGGGCTTGGAAAACACAAAATCCATAAGTCGCTCTAAATCTACCTTACGAAATACTACAGTGTAACTGATTGTTTAAAAATTTAAACACCACCCTGCAATTTTTGTTTCCAATTAAGGCATCTATTTAGACGTTAAACATTACAACATAAAAATTCCCGCAAGAAAACACTTATAGCTTTAATTACCAGTCGTCAGGCGTACCACTACGTAATTTTGAGTATTAAACGATTATCAGAATAAAAAAACCTTCACAAATACAAATAATACACAACGAAATAGTTTGAAGACAAATTATATATACAGTGATAAGATAATATAGTCAGTTAACACTAAAATCAACCTTCAACAGACTAGAGTTTGCTTTTTTAATTATTTCGCCGTCGGAACCCTCCCGCAAGCCGTCGTATACAGGTACTAATGAAATCTAGGAGTATTGAAAGCAAACCGAGAGTCGCGTACGTGAACACAATCGTAAAAAACTGACAAGTATTTGATATGTGGCGGAAATCAAGTGAACAGAAACTCAGTACGTTTGAATTAAGGCCACAGTATTGCAAAATTTCAAGCCTTACGTTTTGAGCGTTGAATTAAATTGTCGACTGGCACTGAAAAATTTAATTATTGCTAGGAAATGAGGACTAGTTATCTGTCAGGGCGGCCACGATTCGATTACAAAACATTGCACGTTATTTTAAAACTAACACTAAATTATATAAAACTATGTATCAACTACAGTTGTAACGAGTTTATCTGGATTAATATTCTATCTTGCTTTCGTAGTAGAATTTTATTGAGCGTGGGAAATGAATATTATCGTAGAAAACTTTTAGTAATCGATGTATATCCTGGTGACGTCTTTAAATACTTAGGAGGTTTCTGTCGACATTGCTTAGAGGAGAATCCTATTGCCTAAGGACGCAGGGCAGGGAGCGTACTTGTGGAACGTTTAACAAACATCCCACTCTAATGTAAAATTTACAAATATAAAAAGTAAAAGAAATTTCTGTTTCCATCAGTTTTCTAACAATAACAAAATTAACAGAGGTTTCTCCTATTAAATTTAGCTCCATCCCTCAATTTTACACGAAAAAGATAAAAAATTAAATATAATTATGATTGAACCAATCAGCAGTGTTCCAGCTTTTGAGCTTCTTATCTCTTTTCGTTAAAAGTACTTCTTTCAGTTGACAAATTATCGAAAATTTGGTAGTTATATACTCGTTTCGCTCTTAAACCCTAGCCCAGCGAATGAATTACGAATGTTCAACAAAAAGTAATTATGTGGAAATCAAGAGAGAGATACGATACTAAGTAATAGGATTTTGCCCCAAATTTAAAGTTACCGCTGCAGTTTTGGTTTTTGTTCGGGGAGACAAAAATGTAAATTTTCAAGTTTTTTTGTCAGTCACAGAAGTTTTAGAATTACGAACTTCAAGTTTCCAACTCATCTGCAAGTATATGATTAGCTGGGCGAGTGAGTCGATGCGTTCATGTTTGGATATGAGAAAGGAGGGAAAAATCACAATTAACGTTAAAAACTTTATAGTTATGAAATTGTAAAAGTTAGGAGTTTGAACCATGCTTTTTATCCGTATGCGCCCAAAGGAAGGGTAATGGAGTTCAGAATTCTCCTCGATCACGATTCATCCAGACAAACAAGTTCAGCTGAAGTTTTAAACTGACCAATACCGTTAACCTAACAAAATTTACAACATAAACGACTGAACCACAATTCTAAAAACAACTCAGTTTTGAGGTTATGTTTGTTAAAAATTTACTAGTGAAATTTCCTGCAACGGCCGCCCTGGAAATCAGGCCAGCTGTAACCTAAAAAAAAGTCTGTACTACCGTCTACACGAAGCGTTAAGGCTAAAAACTAACAACACTTAAGTATAATTGATTATATTTTTAATGAACACAGATTTACACATATTATATACTGTATAGCCTATGTAATGTTATTGAACAGAAGCTAGACAAGAGTGTATCCTTAGCCTAGGGTATTCTTTTAACTAAATTGCACTCAATTACTTCAGACTATAATTAATGTACATCGCCCCTCAAGGGGTGAGGGGAACTATAAGTAAAGAAGTCCTCGATTTAAACGGACGATTGTAGTCCAAAACTAGGGAACTATCCGATAAGGAGAATAAAATTCAACAATATACATCCAGCGGTGATTATTTATCAAACTTTACTCCTTACTGATTACGTGCGACAGTCTGGACTACAAACAAATCCTTCAAAATGAAGGACAAATGTACAGTCAGGATACAATAAAATTACACCTCTCCTTAAGGGGGAGCGTACGTACAAGGCACTTGATTTTTTTCAGAGGGAATGGTGTAAGCTATATATTGATAGAGGCGAAATCACAACCATCACGATATTGGAATCTAAACAGAATATTTTGCGAAAAATCAATCAAACAAAATATAGTTCTTTGAGCAATAAAATTGTTAAAGCTGGAATTTTAATTAGAAACAGACAATTAAGAGATTTGTTTTGTTAACATGTTTAGGCCTAGTTTATAGAATTCTCCTGGTGAATCCGAACGAAATTGTTTTCGCAACAAATGTTGACTTTTAGTGTCTAAAAGATTTTTTTCTGGCGATTTTGTGAATATATTTGAATTTACGGATAACTCCTTACACGCAACCAAGCAGATACGATGACTTCTCGGCTACAAAGTTGCGAAAATTGGTGCAAAAGTGGTACGCGTCTTGGAAAAAATTTTGTTGAACAAAATTTGTCGTGAAATACAGGCGTTTTAAAGGTTATAAATGATTGGAGTAATCTACAACTTTTTAACAATATTGAAGAAAAAAAAACTCTTTGTTAAATTCTTTTTGAAAATATAACCACATGGAAAAAAGAGGTTCCAAATACATTTTTATTCAAAATTTGATCTTTTTTTAAAACCAGGCTCTTTCCGAGCACTTCCAATTTAAATAGAAAAAATGTGGCGAGTTATCACTGGCGATAATTTCCATAATATACTACACAGAGTTTAGTCAGAAACAACGAGAGATCAGTGATTCTAAACTCGTTAACCGAGAAGGAGAAACCACAATGTTATGAAATCACCGGACTTTACATCTGTACAAATTATTGCCCATTTTGTTCCTTCACAGATTCTTACGTCGACGGAATCGCCTCGGAACAAATTTCCAACAACCGCCAACGACTTCGATAAACTAGGCCCTTCGATACAGAGATCTACATTTCATAAATTGCACAAGGTATACAAATAAATGCTGAAAGATTCAAAGCTATTTAACAACAACAAAAAATCATACGGACTAGATACCAAGTGAGATTATTAACTATTTACTACCAGATTACCTTAAAAATAATAAAATCACAATTTTTGGTTTTGTGCCTAAAAAAAAAGATACGACGGTATTTGGAATAATCGGAGAGGATCTTAAACATAACCGATGAAATATCAACCATGATTAGAGGCATAAAATACAATGACACAACGACCGGTCACGATGTCCAATTGTGTGCCACTAGAAGCTTAGGCACAGTTCTTTGTTCATGCTCGTCAATTTAAACCTAAATAAATTAACAATTTTAAAACAAAAAGCATTGGTATGTTCTGATCTTTAAACTAAACTATTTTGTCATATTTTTTCCTTCCGACAACGATAGTTGGTAACCATGATATTATATCTAACATGTTCTTTCCGTTAACAGATACAGAAAAAGGATCGTTAAAACCAGCGAGAACAAACTTTGAACCCGAAAATTAAATTGTCATGATTTTTTTTTCGTTTCGAATAAATACAAAACAGATCTGCTTTTTTTCAATTGTTCATGTGGTTTTAAATCAGTCTTGTTAAACGGTGCATTTCTTTTTAAAATACTTTTAAAACCCTGGACATTATTATATTTTTTTTTATACATTTTTCTTTTTTTTTTAAACTTTACCCCTACTTGGAAAAAAACAAAAACAACGTCTTAACTTTAACCACAAATATAAATACTTACATCGAATTAATTTTAAAACAATTTTTATTTTCTTACACTAAATTCACTAACTTATAAACTATGGTATAGAATTTTTTCTAAAAAAAAAAACAAACAAAATAACCCACAAACCCAATAATATTCCTAACTAAAAAAAAAAACAAACACACGCACACATACACACTAGTTCTTAATGTAAACAAAATCAATTTAAACATTAGTAACTTTATAAAAACAGTCGTTAAATTACCGCCAAATTATTCACTAACATCGTTAAGTGGAAGAAGTTAACGAGCCGTCGTAGGAGATTAAGGCAACAGAACAGTGTCAAAGCTTATTTTCATAGAATTTTACTTTAAAATAAATATATATATTTGTTAAATAAATACGTATAAAACTTCCTACGGAAATTATATATAAAAACTACATGACTGAAGTTTAAAGTCTTATCGATTTAAACCCACTGGCTATTGACAATGTTATTGATATGGCTCAAAAACAGACCTAGACTGAGAAGGAATTTCACTGTCGTAGCGGGTCCATCACAACAAAAATAGACTTCTTTTTTCAAAGAAAACCCGAGTTTAAAGTTTTTAATCGCCCATTATTGCTTTTTTTTTTTAAACACAGTCTTATATTGAAAATGTATTTTTGGTGTTTTAAAATGTTCCCACTTGAAAGAAAAAAATAAACAAAACGTTTAAATAAAATGATTGTCTCTGTGATGGAACGCACCCGAAATAAATTTCATCTCAATCTCGAAAAAGAATCACAATCGATTTTATTAGTAAACGCCACTGCATTCACTCTTTTCACGCGCACATTTTTTTTTCTTATTTAATATTTTTTTCTATATATATAATATATATTTATATATTTAAGTTAAAATTCATTAACACACTTTTTATAATTCTGTAATTCTGCTTCACTAAGTTATCATGGTACAACATCAATATCATTATTTTTGAACAAAGGTGGCACTTGAATCACATGGGAGAACAGTTTGATAATGGCGACCAGAAAAACAATACTTAATTTTAGTTTTAGACAATATTTACAAATCATTACATCACTTTCGACAGAACCCTGCACCGACCTTCCGTAATTCCGCCCCGGAAAATATACTCCTCACATTTACATAATAGGCCTTCAATCTCTAACCCAAAGCGGTTCGGTCAATTCCATCCGCGAGTGTGCCGGACAGTTAGGGTCTTACGCTTTAGCCTAAAAAAGGTTACGTACTAGATGCTTTGCGACAAAACAACAACGGTAACGGTCATACCGATCGAGGTTAAAAATTAGGCCACATTTAATACAAAACGTACTCTTGTGTACAACAAAATAAATTGTAAAATTTTTCAATAAACACGAATTTATTAAATTTTGAACTAGTGAACTATGATTTTTACTTCCAATGATAATACCTGGACGGCTGAAAAACTGTTTGATTGTTTTCGAGCTCAAGATTTGCGAGTTAAATTTAACTAAACCGGGGGAGCCGCAGTTTGAATTCCGCGGAACTTCAACAACCCCGATCTTTGAAAAATTCCCTCACAGTAACAACGTTTCAAAGTTAAAAGTGATGTAAACTATTTTCTTCTGGTTACCTTATCTGAATTAGGGAAAGACACTAAAGTACTACAATAGATATATCATCAAATTTGTCCCACTTTTATAAATCTAACACACAAATTTTAAAATGTATTTTTTCTCATGTCACAATGCCCTGTTTTGGAAACGTTTGTGCAACACGTAACGTAATTAAGAAAATAGCCTATTTTTTTTTACCAGCCCGACAAAATCACTTCTGCCCGGCAGACAAGTCTACAAAAAATCCCTGTTTCACGGGACAAAATAAAAATTCTTTGGAACAATATTACTAGTACAGTCGGAAACCGTTACATTATTGAAATTCAAATACGTGAAAAAATGTGAATCACAAGACCCTTTTAGAGGGGTCACAGAGGTACTAACAAATGAAAGGTGTATGATCGCGAAATTAATCGTAATAGGCAGTAAAGGTGGACGAGGAACTACGAAGATACGGACCGGACGACATTCCCTCGATCGCTCGGA
Source organism: Philaenus spumarius (assembly GCA_018207615.1). Classification (NCBI taxonomy): domain Eukaryota; kingdom Metazoa; phylum Arthropoda; class Insecta; order Hemiptera; family Aphrophoridae; genus Philaenus; species Philaenus spumarius. The sequence goes on along the minus strand of JAGFPH010000891.1, from coordinate 190,843 downwards.
AATTACAGAGAGCAAAATTTGTTCAACTTTATCGGAATTGACTGTTTTTTAAAATTTTTTTCAGAAACAAAAACGGACGGTTGAAACGCTGGACGCACGGCGAGGGAATGTCGTTGCGTGAAATCACCGCGCTTACGACAAAAAAGGAACAGAAAGAAAAAAACTCTCGTCTACAGTTTCCCCATACTTAACCTAAAACACTTTCTACTCTACTTAATACTACAGTTAGAAACGTCTATAATAATATATATCTGTGTACAGCCAAGGGTGTGTACGTATCACTGCAGATGTCGACCGCAATTGAAGACATATTTCACCAGTCACGTATTGATAAACTTTTCTTTTTTTACATTAAGGTTATATATCACATTATAACAGGAGATGAATGAGCAATCAGGCAATATTTTCCGCAGAGATTCTTCTTTGCTCGACGGCTTATACTTCAACTTTGTCTTTTTTTTCACCTCCTTAAATCTCTTCAGAATATTTTATTCTTAAACCTAACCTTAAAACTAAATATTTTTAAATACTTAACAGCTACTGACTTACGTTAACCCTTATCACTTATAGCTAATCTAAAAGGTACAAACAAACAGTGTTCATATTCCTATACATAATATTTGGTTCAAGATTGGCAAATCGAAGAAAGTTAAGCACACATATGTTTTTTTTCTGTATTCCTAAAAAGTTAAATTAAACAATATACATCCCATTAACCTGTAATGTTAACTTTCTTAAACCATTTTTGAAACTTACAACTAAAATTGGCATTTGTTATTTCAGACAGTCGTGCGGACGTGTTACTGTACCGGAAACTCGTTAAGACTTTTTTTTTATCAACGCTTTGGAAGACAAACAAAATTTTTTTAAATCAAAAACTACCGCTACGTCCTACGTCCAACCGATGCAGTAACAGATCGTAACACTTAAAAGGCCTTAGTTACAAAGTAAATTAAAAAAAACCATTTCACTTATACATCTATGTAAATATAATTATGTAATACACATTACTTTGCACCATTTGAAAAAAAAACATAACACTAACAATTTTTCCGCATAATAATAAGACAAGCATAACAGAGCATTATTTGGAGTGTTTTTTTTTATTTTTCATAATTTTTTTTTTGTAAATAAAGATGAAAAAGAAGAGCACAATTAAATTTCTCTTTTTTTTTAAAAACATACACTAAAAAGCCACACCAGAGTCACAGCACTAAGTAAAGTCATAAATTAATACCGTACATTTTGCCGTAATTCTGCTAACGTGGACTATTTTTTTTGTATCTTCGATGTTAGCAGATTTTCAGTTATTATTAAATAATACAGCACATAATAATTGGTTAAACATATAGATAAAAAAAATCTAAATTACATATATATTTCTTTAAATTTATAAAATATTTATTAATAATATAAATTATTATTTATTTCTTAGTAATCAATTCTCTTAAATACTTTTATCAAACAGTCTGATTGCGGCTTAGGAACTCTTACACTTTTTTTTTATTTTTTGTTATTTTTTTAAATATTTTTTTTGTGTTTTTTTTTTATACATTTCTCTTTTTTCCAGAGTTCCTTCTACTACCTCAATGGCAAATAGTAAGCAGCCATTTTGATACAAGATTTCTACATTTTTTGAGATCATGGGTCGTTTACAGAACACACTTGGTACGATGGCGATTACCAACGTACAAACGTACAATATTACAGTTCTAAAAATACAAACACTTGGCTCAAAAGAAAGAAAAATCTTACAACGTAAAAACGACAAAATAAAAAACAACCAATTTCCTCTTTCTTTTCGTTTAAAAAAAAAAATACTAGCGGTACATGTTTTTAAAAAAATAAAAAATCCAAAGAGTTTGTACAATACAGTATTGTGCTTGGGGTGTACCTACATGTTGTCGTTGCTACCTAGAAGGTCGCCAGGGAGGAAGGAATTAAGAGAGGAAGGTGTGGCCCGATGTTGGTCAGAGTTGTCCAACGGAGGCGGGCCCCACAGGGAGCTGCCTCCGGAGTTGGGCGGTGCCCACAGTTGACTTCCCGAGCCCCAAGTGTCCCCTCCTGGCGGAGCTCCTTTAGGACCGGATCCTTGTCCGGGGGTGGATCCTCCTCGCAGACCCCACCCACCGCCTCCCGAACTCTGCTGGCCTAAATGTTGCAGCAGATTCTGGGCGTCAGCGTCGACCAAAGATTCTGCGAATATCGTAGTGTTGCTCAGTACACAGTTGTTGAGAGCCCCTTGAGCCTGAAACATTTGTCGATCACCAATAAGTCGTTGTTTTAGTCGAAAACAATAAATTATCCTATACGGCTATTACATCTATTTCCTTTTTTTTTTTTTTTAATATGTTTAATTTTATAAAACCTTATGCGGACAAGGCAATTTCCACCAAGCATGCGAAATTACGCAAGAATATTTTTGACAAAATTAATAAAACTTCTAAGATTGTTAACATACATTTTTTTTTAAATTTACACATCAAGACCTTGGAGGAGAAAGGGTGAACTCGAAAAATCAGGAGTTTTGCCTTGGTTCGCCCGTTGTAGTCTCACAGTTTCTAGGTAAAGTGAGTAGTACCATCTTCTATGAAGAACTCGTAGTCTGATTTTCCTAGAAACCCATGTCTAAACTACCTTCCCGCATTGTTTTTCACTTGTATTCGCCGTAGCTTTTCCGTGGGAACTGGATGAGACTGTTTTTTCATGAGATGTGATCATGAGTTACTTCCAATCCAACTTCTTGCCTCCTCTTATCTAATTTTTTATTCAGTTCAGTTTCAATCGTGTTGTGATCACAGACACTTGTTCGAACTGATAGTATTAAGTTTTGCGAGTCAGTGCAGTTTGGAATGAGTGAATAACATCAAACTTCGAGAAAGACGCAGCAGATACCTGAACAGTGGAAGAGCAATTTCTGTAAAAAGAAATGTAATTCTGAGGAAGCTTACGTTTCGAGAAAGACGAAACAAGAAGTTCCTGCACGAACCATTGGACCTTGTACACGTAAGTGCCAAAAGCGATGTTTAGACTCGTTGGCTACCGAAAAGAACGAAACTATTTTCCGTAGTTTTTGGGAAAGTGATAGCTATGACCTCCAAAATGTTTGCAGTGGGATGATCGTGCACATTCGGAGATTACAGACAGACCCAGTCGTAAGCTTCAAACATTTCGCTATTCAGTGTATGATAATAGCAAAAAAGTGGATGTTTTTCATCAAACATTTTAAAGTATTCCATTGGGCAAATGAAAAACGAGTGGATACAGTTTTGGCAAAAGTGACTTCTGAGACAGTGAAGGCTGATCAAAGAGGAACGAAACCACTAGGTAATAAAATCAAAGAGGAACCAAACCAACAGGTAATAAAATACAAAAGGAAAGAAACCACCAGGTAATAAAATCAAAGAGCAATGAAACCACCAGGTAATAAAATCAAAAAGGCATGAAACCACCAGGTAATAAAATCAAAAAGGCATGAAACCACCAGGTAATAAAATCACAAAATAGGAGAAATTATAAAAACCATAATAAAATAACATTTATTAAACTAATGATAAAGAGGAATAAATGAAGACCTTAAATTTCAAATGCACACTCTTTCAATCAGTGTATTGACTCAGTATTCCTTAGAATAAATATTAGCCCTTGCTATTTTGAAATACATGCAAAACATTGAGCTTGATTTCCCAAAACCCCAATTTCGGGATTCCCCATTTCTCTTCCAAGGTCCTGTAAAGTTGAACTTGGTTCTAACTGGCTCGGGTAAATACGTCAACTTGGACATAGTGTAATATTTTTATAGGTCCGGTAAATCGTTATCTTTTTCATTATTATAAACCCCTGTTTTAGTGCCAATAAATATTTCAACCACTCGGTTGTAATGTCATAAACCTACAAAATATCAATGTCAAACTTTGAATTCAGTTTTCTCAGAACTCGAGAAATGTTAGAAATCCCCCTTTTGTTTGATTTTGGGCCACATATTTTTTCCCTCAGAATCAAACCGCGAAATAAACAAACTTTTTTTAAACATGTAAAACCTTGGCAGGTCCCATCAAAAACCTAAAGGTTCCATTAGGATCAACACTTCTAAATTCTCCCACCCCTCATAAGGAATAATTCACATGGTATGTAGTATCTGATGTGTGATGCATGTAACTAAACTCATGACCTTGCTAGGACAATACAAAATCGCGGCGAGACTCAATCGCATAGCCTGACAAGAAAGGTTGGTGGTTGAGAACCAAAAGTTAACCCCCCCCCCCCCCCCCACACAGTAATGTTGACACTAATTGTTGCGTGTTTTTTAATACAGTAAGTTAATGTTTTAATACATATTGTAATTTTAGTGTTTTTACTTTCCTTACCCTATACTAGGTAAGGTAAGTATTGCGATCGACCCAAAAATTTGATGTCGAGTTTTCATAATATCTTTACGTTTCAAGGCCCCCTGAGTCCAAAAAATGCATTTTTGGCAATTGGTCTGTCTGTGTGTGTCCGGAGTGCACAGGGCAAACGGCTGGACGGATCGAACTGAAATTTACAGGATATCTTCAAACATGTAAACAATTAAACCCATGTAAATTTGAAGCAAATCGGAGGTGGTGTCTTACCGTGGGAGCAGTTTTTAGCACATTTTTGGTATTTACTCCAAATTCCCTCTAACGATTTTGATTAAACTTTGCTAACATACTCTACTCCGACCCCCTTAACACCCTATGTACGCGAAAGACCGTTAAAAATTCGTTGAAAAAAGTTATTACAAAAACCAAGTTATTTTGTTTTTATCTCTGAAATGGCTGCTCCTATCGACTTGAAAATGGCCTCATTCGATTCAGCGTCCAAAATAATGTCAAAAACAATACCCCACTCAACTTTTTCAAAAATTGCCCCCAAAAAGGGCGTTTTTGGGGGTAAAAATGTCTTTTTTTAAACTAGCCGTATTTGGTATCAAATTTGACATTTTGTGAGGTTAGAAATCGATTGAGACCAAAATCAGGTCCGTGGGATTAACCGTTTTGAAGTTAGTACCGCTTTCTTCGAAACGGATACTCCTATTAACTCGAAAATGGTATCATCAATCTCTCGCTCGAGAAATTTGATAATTGATACAGCATCTATTTTGGTAAGGAAAGTTGTGTGATGTGCACACCAGATGTTTTTTTACAGCTTGTTAACCTTTCAACGTGACTTTTTATGAGAGAAACTCCTCCTGCTGCGGGACTTTATTTAAGCTTTCAGGAGTTATGAAACACGTTTGTAAAAAAACGTTATTAACTACTGTAACTTATTTATTGGAATATTTTAATGATTTTTTTACTAAATTAAACAGCAGATTACATTCTTTTTGGTAATATCAATAACACATGAGTTTATTTGTGATAACATATTTACATACCAGTCAAAAGTTAGTGTTAGTGTGGTAGACTTATCACAAAACACATACCTAAGAAAACACTAATAAAACCAATAAAAAATATTCAAAACGCGATTTCCGAACGCATTCAATCTTCTAACAAACATAAAACACTATAAGTGATCAAATGTAAACAAATACGTAGTAGACACAATGTCAACAATATCACAAACTTGTGTGGTAAAACAGCTGTTGCACTGGTGAACTAATTCCGTCACTAAAGGCAACAGAAGTATCGTATCTTTTAAAATTTTTATTTCAATCAGCCAACATTTCTACTTTATGCTACAATATCGATCGCTTCGAGATAGTTTCAAGTTTAGCTTCTGGATGGAATGTTCCTGAACGTACGCTATACGTCTAAACGCGCAAAGGGAACAAAAATCCCGGCGTATAACGTACGGCAAAACACGTTGAAGGGTTAATACATATTACATATTTACTCATTAAAACTTTATCAATTAATTTAACCAATGTTACCTAATTTATAATATTTTAGCCGACCTCAGCTCCAATTATCGAGACCCTACTGTACATTAAAAGAAAAATATGTTTTCTTTTTAATAAACGTCATGAATAATGTTGCCAATAATAATAATACTGTATAGGTGTTTGTCCTTTCCCTCAAGGCAACAAAAATACGATTTAATGTTGGTACATCTTTATAATGTCACTCGGACGTAGCGTCAACATTCGTTCGGTCCTTCGTTGACGCTATAACCAAGTTCAACTGTATAAAAAAATTCTGCAGTTTATCTAATTTCCTCAAACATGTAGTTAAAAATTTTAAAAAGTAATTTTCATGTAGGCTTCGGAAAATCACTTATGAAAGATGGTGTACTTCATGTAAGCAAATCAAAGTTCTCCATCACTTTCACTTTACCACACTGTGTGAAATGCACTGTAACAAGCGATGGAGTGAAGAAAACTCTGAAGGACTGATGCTCTTACATTTTCAATGTTTTCTGGAGTCAGTGCTTAACTGGGTCGCCTAGGAGATTCCCAATCCACATGCGATTGAAAATAAGAAACTTTAACAGTAGAATTATTCTTTCAGAAAAAAGTTTTGGATGATGACAAGGAGGAGGAATTCCAACTATAATCTTCCCAGAGTCATTATAACTAAATCCGCTATTATGTACACATTTATTTACATACAGCAATCCCTCGCTATTCGCGGGGGGATAGGTTCCGACAAATTGCTGCGAATAACAAAACCGCGAATAGAGAACACTAAATCTTTATAGGAAAAGTTGGGTTATGTTCTTGACATACCGTATAGAAAATTTAAAAACATTATGTACCTATAATTAATTAATTCATTAAAGCCGGACAGCGTATACAACGACTGCCTATATCTATTAATTAACTATAGGTAGTAGTACATGTTTTAAAATTTTCTATATGTCATAACCCCCCTTCTTCCTATAAAGATTTAGTTTTCACTATTCTCGGTTTTGTTATTCGCGACAATTTGTTGGAACCCATCCCCCGCGAATAGCGAGGGATCACTGTACACTCAGTCCTCGACAAATTTATTTCTTACGTTAGTTCTTAGGTCTTCGAAACTGTTCAAGTCAACTTACCTTATTGGCTTCATCACGAGTGGAATATTTCGCCACAGCGATGCCGTGGTTCAGGTACAAATGAAAGTTTGAAAGTGGTCCATGTTGGACGCACAAAGTCTTGAGAGTTGACCCGTCAATCTGGAAAAACAACGTTTGCTCAAATAAAATTATCAAAAAATATATCATTGGATCAAAATCATTGTGCTCATATTTATAATACTTTCGTAAGGTCTAGCATGGCAAATTTGGTTGTATAACTTGGCTTGGAAATGTATTAAGTATATAACTAGGTGACACATGCAAATATTTCGCAAGTTAGGAGTACTGACCTGATTTAATACATTGATTTAACAGTTAACTAAGTTTATTTATTTACGTTGGTTTATCAATAACAGTTTATATTGATTGATTACACTTGCATATAGAATGTAAACAATCTAACTAACAGTTATCATGATAGTTAAACAGATTGTTAATAGATGGCGCCTTTTATTAGGAATCATATGAACTTTCATGTAAAAGTTTTTTTAATGAAAAACATTAATTTTAAGATATTTGTCTATTTTTTGTCAATAGCGGAGAACATATAAGCATTAAAATGAAGTTTGAATCATTAATTTTGATGAAGAATTAAGGTAGATATGGCATTGTCCCAAGAAAATACCTTTGAGAAATAACAAAATTAGACATATACACAAATTTGTCGAATTCAATAATAAAACTGATATATTTAATTTATTACAATATTAAACTTTTAATTAAATGTTTACTTTTAATGTAAATTTTAACATGAAGGATTTTAGGAATATACTTATGTTTAGTTTGCAAATTGTTCACTGCACATGGGTCTGCAAAACGGAACCAATTAGTAGGCTGGTAATTGACACTGCAATTGACTTTTTAACTGATGGTACAGTATGACTCACTTGAGGGGTAAGATTCTTCAGTAATAACCAAGTAGATCCCCAAGATGACTGATTCTGTTGAGGTCCGCCTCCACCTCCGCCCCATCTACCACCGCCGCCGCCGAGACCCCAGCCGTTGCTGCTGCTGCCGACTCCGCCGTTGCCCGGGTTCGAGGATATCTTTGTAGGTAAACCCGGAGGAGGGCCGCGAGACTTAGGCACGCTCCACAGCTCGTTGGAAACAGAATTTGGCGGAGGAGCTTCACCCCAAGTCTTGGAACCGCCCAACTTGCCTAAAGGACTGAAAAGAAAATCAGGCTTTACATAACAGTTAATATTTAAATAAGGGAAAAATTGTTTTTCCTATTAAATCCTATCGGTTATATTGATAAGTACTGGTCTTGCTTAGCTTAAAACTAACTTATTTTAGTAAACCGAGAACGTACTGAAAGAAACAATATGATATTACTTCTTAATCCATAAGGCTGGGCCTCCATTTACGGTTTATAGTCACGCGATTGTTTAGCCGCAAAAAAATATCTTTTAGCAAAAGTTTTGAATGTGCACACCTTGAGACAGTTAGATCGAGCGACAGATTGTTTTTCAAAATTTCAAATGAGTACATTAAAACTTGCCGAGTTATCGCTTTGTTACTTCGGGCGAGAAGAAAACGCCATAAACATTTGTATTGGGCTCATTCGATAAGAAGCCAAAGACGTATTAAAGGTCAGTTTTACAAGTTATTTGAGGATTTATGTGCTCACCCAATAAAGTAATTTCAGTAGCTGACTGAATTATACTATGTTACGTTACAAAGAAAATAACACAATTATCACTGTTCTGCTGTCACCTATTACCGTGGTAATAGGTGACAACAGAATCTATTATTTCGTCACTTAGTGCGAATACGAAATAGCTGTGTTTTCTTTACGAACACAGGAGTTATTAATCTGCCGAAAAGTGACAACATGAAAAATTTATAGAGTGAAAAGTACAA
>JAGFPH010000891.1:165807-181947 GCA_018207615.1 Philaenus spumarius | reverse complement strand
GAAAAGTAGCAGTGATTTATCGTTGCCTTTGTATTTGTCGATAATAGGTTTCGTTGTCTTTCGTATTTTTGCCATGGTCAACAAAATTACCATGCCACTGCCCACAAGCGAATCAAATATTAATTATTCCACTTTTATGAACGTACAGGGCATTTTTATCTGTATATTATTTTCTGCACAATAGTTCGTCCTCTAAATAGTATAGAAACATTGCTCGAGATTTAGTTTTCTTTTAACGTGATTAAATCAAGGCCTGATTAACTTTGGTTTATTATTTCGTACTTGTTACATGTTTCCCGAGTTAATATTGTCTTCCCTTACCGACAGTATAAAATCGGTCAGTTGAGTTTTACCATAGCCTTCTCTGTATAAGGCCGCGGCCTTCGATGTGGCAACGTCGCATCTCACCCCCACCCTCGGCCCACTAAGGGCATTGACGCCAGCGGTAAAACGTTCAACATTTCGCCAAAACTGCGCTTTTTCACATTAAAAGTAATGAAAATTAAATCAGTTTAGTGGATTCATTTTTAGCATGAAATGGTGCTTACAATGTTACAAATTGTATTACTAAATAATAAAAAATAGATGTTTATATAAACGTATAATATTCACCACTTACTTCCAGCCCTGAGTATTATGCACAAGCGATATAAATTTGTATTAAAAACAGAATTTGTTTGAACTAATTGAGTTTATGATAAAATTACTATTATATATATAGGTGTAGGGAACTTTGTAAACGGGTTGGATGAAACAACAAGGTTTATTTCAAATATATTTTATTCGAACAAAGAGATTACACTTTTCAGGAATATAAAGTGACCTAAGAAAATATTTTAAGTTTAATTATTCGGACGTTAATTTCTTTCACTGGCATTTGCTTTTGTATGTTCGATAATATTTTTAACACCGGTTTTTCATTAAATGGTACTACATATTGTGTTTGGGCATCATTTTATTTCACGGACATTCATTGTGGTACTTAAATTATGTTTTATTGGTATTATTTAATAAAATTTGCGCTTATTATGTTCGGACGATAATTTCTGTCACTGGCATTTGCTATTGTATGTTCGATAATATTTTAACACCAGTTTTTCATTAAATGGTCCCACATATTGTATTTGGGCTTCAATTTATTTCGCGGACATTCATTGTGGTACTTAAATTACGTTTTAATAGTAGCATTATTTAATAAAATTTGCGCTAATTATGATTGGACGTTAATTTCTTTCACTGGCATTCGCTTTTGTATGTTCGATAATATTTTAACACGTTATTCATTAAATGGTCACACATATTGTATTTGGGCGTCAATTTATTTCGCGGACATTCATTGTGGTACTTAAATTACGTTTTAATGCATTATTTAATAAAATTTGCGCTAATTATGTTCGGACGTTAATTTCGTTCACTGGCATTCGCTTTTGTATGTTCGATAATATTTTTAACACCGGTTTTTCATTAAATGGTACTACATATTGTATCTGATTACGTAAAACAACGAGGTTAATCACTGATGATGCGCCGTCTAGCAGTGCAAACTAATGGTGGGAGCCGGCCGACCTTGGCCTAGTGTGCGGCGTTGCCAGATTTCACTCGCCGCGGCCTTATACTAGAGAAGGCTATGGTTTTACCCACTGGCCACTTTACAATCCAAATGAATCGTGCACCGAATATAACCCGTTACCATCCAAACAAAGACAAACTCGCCGGTATTATTGTTTGACGTTTTGTGTTTGTAAACACGTGATTGACGTGAGTGTGACCAGTGAAATTATACACTTACAGTTTGAGATGTTTGTTTTCATTTGTTACATCTTTTTCGTAAATACAGAACACAACAATCAGTTTATTACAACTTATAAGGAATGTAAGAAATGATAATCAGTTTAAAATTATGTCTTTAATTCATAGGTATGTAGTGTGTAATATGTTTATTGTAATGTTATCTTGCCTATATAGGTCTACTTGTTTATTCTAATGCTGTTAAAATTAAGTATTTATTGATTTAATCCCCGATTGTTACCTAGTACCACACTGTAAATAGTAAAAAAGCTTGAGTTCGTGAGCTTTAAAAAAAGGTCAGCTCGGCTCAAACTCAAAAATCTAGGCTCGCACAGGTCTAAAAATTACAAAACCTTTTAACTCATAAAAAAAAAGGGATTTACAACAAAATCGTAACTGTGAAATCATTAAGTATAATTGAGAAATCCGTACAAAGTATAGGGCATATACCTAGAAATAAATGCGCCATAAACCATTTTGCTAACTCAGTCTGAAAAAAGAGTGCATAAAAACTGCTGATTTAACATTGTAATGATAGTCCCCTTAATAATTTGTTTCATTATGTTTTTTGCTTTTTGAGCTTATTTGTCACAAGGAAAATCTCACGCTCTATACTAGAACTGTGACATATACCAGTCTACCCGGCACAACTTACCTAGAGAAGGATGAAGCGGTGGACGAGGGAGGGTTAAAGCTCCAAGTGGACGAACCCAGACTCAGCGGAGGTATCGGCATATCCACTCCCGACACTGTGGGCGAAGTCTTACCACCGCCTCCGCTACTGAAGATCTCCGTATCCTTGATAGTAGCTAACGATAGAGGAGATCGTACGACAGAACCTGGAGTGATGCTGGGATCATCTTCAATACTCTTAATCTGGGTACCCTGGAATAAAGTGAACAATAAATTCTTAACACATATTTCAACACAGATAAAGTTATCCGTGCTTGGTAACGTTTGGTTTCAAGATGTTGAAGATCGTGATCAAAAATTAAATGATCGGTTATTTATTTTCATTCAAACATGTAAGTATTTCAAAATCACTCGATAGTGATTTAACCTAACATACATTAACCTGGATTATTATTCAAAATTCAGTTAAGCTGGTTTTAAGTCTTTAAATTTAAAAATTACAAAGCTACATTGAAAGTACGATTATAGCGAGGATTTACAGTTCGTAAATAAGTTTGTTATAAAATTGAGTACAGCAATTAGTAGCTCGCCCTTTCCAAAACATACCTTCCAAGGTTTCCCAGGCTCGAATTCAGGAACTAAGTCGGTAAACTGAGTATTGTTGGGTTGAGACGTAGTCACGGGCCAGTCTTTGTTGTCGCTCTCTACGTTGCTAGAGTCGGGCCAACCGGTGTCGGAGTTTGAGCGAGATACGGATGACCAAGTACTGGAAACAGAATCGATATTGATAAGTGGAAAATTTAACCATAATAAAGCTTTATTGTATTGTTTTTTTTGCAACCTTATTAGACAGTGGTTTTTTTTTACCGTCTGTCGGTTGGAAGACTATTAAACCTTCTTACTTTAACACCTCTAGCTCTATGTGTTACATGCATAACGCTAACAGAACAATAAGAAATAATTATCCTAAGCCTGACACCCATTCATAATTATATAAATACATACGCACACCCACACTCGGAAAATAGTTCACTAAGAAGACAACTAAAAAGTTATTAAGTATGAAAACTAGGCAAAGATTACCAACAATAAAAACATTAAGCAAAGATTGCCAACAACAACACAAATATTAACAAATGATTGAGGGAGGAGCAAAGACATGAAAACAAACACAAATTCACAAAGTTAATAATTGAATTCGCGGATTAATTCCCATCTTTACTGCCAAGCCTGTTGTACGTACGGAGAAAGATATTTCCAATTTTTCCCATAAGTTGTTCAAGTAATTCCTCTCAACTCAACTCCAATTTCCCAAAATACTGTTTCCTAACTGTTCCCAAGATTGTACAAATGTCTAAAAAATGGAAACTATCTTCTTTAGCCTTCAAATTACAAAGCGAATAGTCGTAATTTACCCCCTCCACCCAAGGCCTGCAGTTCAAATGCAGTAGCTCTGCTCTACATTTAATTACATTTCGTACTATCCAAACATCCTTATCTAGATACAAGTTGTTATTCAAATTCAAAGATATATAAATGGTACGAAACGTAGAATTGGAACGAGCCTGAAGATTTTCTTGTTTATTTCAGCGCTTTATCACTTCCACCAATGAAAAAGTTTGACTCTTAATTTTTTTTTGCTATATTGAATCTCTCGGTATAAGATACAGAATATGAATGTTACTAATCATTGTGAAGACCTATCCGAAAAAAAATACACTTGTTCCAATAATCAGTTTCAAAATGGCGGTCATTTAAAGATTTTAAACAAAAACGACTCAAAAACTGTAAATTATATAAAAAACTCAAGAGTAAATTTGTATAGCCAGTTTGATTTCCTACCTAATGGTACAACTGTCAAGCAAAGGGTAACAGTAAAACTGCGACAAAAGATGACTTAGAACATGTCATGCGTACAGAACATCACCAACAAATGCTGTAAAGGTAATAGAAGGTACACTTCCTATTGACCTTTTGCTTAAAGAAAGAGATCCGCTTCAAGGAAAGGAAGGATTAGAACGCAACACATAAGGTATGAAATCATGGAAGAGTGGCAGGCGAGATGGGCAGAGCAAACCAATTCAGGATGCTGGACAAAGAAACTAATTCTAGATCTGAGGAAAATCGCATGGAGTTCTAACTGCTACAAGTTCTAAGGCGACACACTATCCGAGAGATCGCCCGGACGGGCTTTACCCGGAACCGGGCCCGAGTGGTGATACATAGGGAGTCATGAGGCAGAACACACTACGCCCGGACGACAGTTTGCCCGGACGGGTCTCGGAAGCATGTCCGGGTATTCTCTACTCGCTCGGCCGAGAGTTAGACCGTCCGAGTTTCGGAACGAAGTAGAGAAGCATTGTGTCTTATGACAAAGAACACACTAGACGATCAACCATCTGGGACCCGGAAAGAGAACGGAGCCATTCAGCCATTGGCAGTCTTGTTTCAACCCTAGACGAGTGTACAACTGTGCATACCTGTGGCTTGTGCGCTGAAATATTTTGAGGCTTGCATTTACGGGATGTCATTGTCTTTGGATATTGACATAGATTTATTAATTTCTTTTAAAACCAATTATATTAAGCATTTAAAACACAAAAAATTCAAAATGATTAGAAAACAGGGTAAAAATGATTTATTATGACTATAAAAAAAGAAATTATTAACACAGTATTAACTTAATACAATTAAAAACCAGATTGATTAATTAATTCTACTTTTTTTAAACGTGATTCTGAATGATTACCATGGAAGTAATGTAGGCCTATACACATTTATGCAACAGATTTAAGTAATCAACAATTGATGACTAAACTGTAAATACTATAAAAATTAAACAGAATAAGGAATTTCCATAGTGGCAAAATAACTGTTCACTGACCGACTACGGGCATTCGCTCGGATAGTGTGTTCTGTCAACACAAGCTGATCCACTCGGGCCCGGTTCCGGGTAAAGCCCGTTCGGGCGATCTCTCGGATAGTGTGTCCCTAGCCTAACTGGTCACGGGTGCTTCAACCACTATAACCACCGGTTCAAACTGAGGGACAATCCAGATTGTCAATACTGTGGCGAGGACAATACGGCAGAGCATACTTTGTCTGTCTGTCCAAGATGGAAAGAAAACAGGGAGGAGATGGAATAGGCAAGTGGGGACCACACTGTATGCTTCAATATTTGTTGATAATATGTTGGAAGGATGAGAGCAAATGGGAAATAATCATGTCTTTAGTGAAAACGTCATGAGACAGAAGGGTAAAAAAAAAAGAGAAGAACAAAAAGTGTTGAGAGCTATAGGCTGATGTTCTAGACAGCTTCCTTCCTGAAGTAATGCAGGTGCGGTTGTAACAAAAATGTAATTGTCTACTTAACACCTCATGGGAGAAGCGTAAACTTTTAACACTACTTATGAAATGAGGAAGTATAATGTAAATTTTTTAACACAACTTACAAAATGTGGAAGCACAGTGTCCATTTCAGTGGTATTACTAATTAAACTATGTGTTAACATTAACAGATTAAGCCTATGACGATGGACAATCTGTTACACTTATATACCCAACTCAAATACACTGAACTACCAACGAGTTCGTGGCCTAACCGGCTAAGGCGTTAGGACTTTAAGGCTATGGTGATGGACTCTGCTGGTTCGAATCTCGGCAAGACCAAAACTTTTTTCAAACTGACGGAATAAAGCTTTTCATAAAATGCATGACAGTCGTTTAATAGAGCGTGACTGTAAAATCCGATACACCCCTCCAGCAACAAGAAAACTATATTCTTTGCTATACACACATGTATACATATTTTTTGGACGTGAAAGTTTAGATTTCAGAAAAAAACATCTATAACAAAGTGTAGGCATAATTAATTTGCATAACCAATTAATTAAGTGGGACAATGTTTTGAGAGTTATTCCATTGGATTGGAAATTAAACAGTTTTTCAAAAATTTACTTTTGACATCCTTCATACAATTTATAGTTTTTTTTATAGTTATTTTCATTTGATGGAGAGTAATATCAAAAATTTCAACTCAAGTGATTAAGCCGCTCTAGACATATAGATTATTTAGTAGGGATGGGCCGGTTTCCGATACCGGTTCCAACGGTTCTTCGCGGAATCGGAACCGAGAACCAATGAGCTAAAAAGTCGGTTCTAGAACCGGACCCGATTGATGTTGAATATTGACGTGAATTCGGCAATTGAAACGACCCCTTCATTTTGTACAAAACAAAAGAGAAAAAAAGAATATTCACACATTTTCGGTTATTATAAAACTTAACTGTTCGCGTTAGTTTATCTGAACGTGACATACGTTGCAATTTAGCTCGATCGTATGGCGATGGTGGACGTGAATGCCGGTTTGATTCACACTCATTTCATCAGATAATGTAGCCTTTGTAAATTAATATTTATGCCTAAATAATTATTTTTTTACTATCAGTGATTAAAATAATAATAATCAATATCCCTTTATTATTCATAAAAGTTTAAAAAAATTTATAAATGATTAAAATAATTACGCAAGAAAAAGTGCCAAATAAAATTATTCGGAATCCGATTAGGTATAATATTTTTTTACGACTGAATAGGATTGCGTTAACGCTCGAAATATTATATGTCTTGTTTCAGAACATTCAATTCGGATGAGTTCAGAAATAATCGGAACTTCAATCATCGAAAATTTGATTCGACGGCGTCAGTTTAGTCCCGCCGAAGTCTGAACAACTTGTTAGAACAGAGTAATATCAAGTTAATAACGCTGTGTAAATACGTACAGTATTCAGTTTTAGTGCAGTGTTTTATTCATTTTGTTTTAGTTACCGCATTAGTTAATACAGAAGAGCGTTGATTTTCCAAACAAATTGGGACCGAGGGACTTCTGCTAATCAATTTGTTCGGGTAATTAAATTCACTGTGTACTCACTAACGAATGGCAGCAGCGGGCGGCCAAGCACTCGGCCGACTCAACAGTGGCCGCTGTTCCGTTGAGCGCACAAACTCCCTGAAGTTTACAACTAAGCTGATTATGCGAGTAAAAAACTTTACATTCGGAATTACGTGCAGTACTGTAATGTACTTATTTATAGTACATTTCCGCTTTCAGATAATCGACGCTCTACTGAATTAACATATTAATTTGATTAAGTTTAGTTAGTTGAGGATATATATGGAAACTTAACCTGAGTAGGCTAGTCTTTTCAGCAATGGCATCGAAAGTGTGGCAATATTTTATAATAGACGTTGAGAGCGATGGACTTTTTGTCTGTAATTTAACTTAGATGAATACTTTTATTTAATTATCTGTACATAACATACTTAATCATTTCAGTATTCAAATTAAATCTTACACTTTACTCTTAAATTCTTGTTAAATTCCTTGAATAATAAATAGAACCACAAGAACCGATTTGACTCTAGAACTGGGAACCGATTTGACTCTAGAACCGGGAACCGAGAACCGAAAAAAAACATGGAACCGACCCATCCCTATTATTTAGTAAAAAACAAAATGGAGGATAGCTGGTAAAAGAAGTGTTTCCGGACACATGATAAAGGTTTTTCCAATACGAGCACAGAATACAATAGAGAGGGCATCCCGTAAATAACAGTAAGCAGGGTTGAAGCCATGTCAGCCATCTTTGATGTGTGTAGAAACGTTGTTGGGCCCATAAATGCGTAGTTCTGTAAACGGTGCTCGCCTTGATAACACCGTCATTTGAACCCCTTAGGATGGGACAAAAATTACCAAATTTTATACATAGGTAGGTGGATATTGAAGGAAGGCAACAGTGTTCGTAGAAAGTGTAATACCTATTGTGTTTTGCTTAAAATAATAATTAAAACTAATCGTTTTACATTAATTTAATTTATGACATGAAAAAGTTAGTATGCGAGAATTTTTTTTTATTTTTGAGGTAGAAACAAACTTCCAGCTAGAAAATTGTAGCTAATTAAATGATCTTAAATTTTCATTCCAAACAATTTTCGATGGAACTTATAGTTTGTTCAATAATCTAAAGTAAATAACCGCTATGTTTAGTTGTACGCGCCCGCCGTCGCGGACCACGGCTTCACGCTGTTCTACCACAAAAGTTAGCTCCAATACTCTGCCTCGTCTGATTTGTTTTACTCTTTACATGCTGAGGAAGTTAAAATAATATAAGTAGGAACACATGGCAGTTCACAAACAAAATTAGACACCTAATCATATGTTTTAATGCAAACAAAGCAAGATATACAATTTTCTTATTCTCCATAAGAATAACATTGTACAACGTACTGTGTTTAGTACTTTCAATATCTCTGTAACCAACAGACGTAGAGAAATTATAAAAACACCAAACTGTTCGTCTTTTTAAACCAAATTCAATGATGAAAAGTAAAGTTTGATTTAAAAAAATATTATATGTAAAACACTCAAAAAACCGCACAGCTCTAGGATGATTCATGCTGTGCGGCCGCCATGTTGGATGTGTTTGGCGCTTTCAGGTGGCTTCAACTCACTGCTATTGCGTGGTCCTTTTATTGTATTCTGTGCTCGCTGGGTTTTTCTTTATTTTGACCTCCACACCATGAATTATGTCTGCGCATAACAGAATCACCCTGTACACTTGCACCCTCTAAACATCATTAAAACTGGAACTTTCATCCCTCACACTAACATAGCAAAATATTTGGGAATGGCAGTCATGTGGTGCACGCCACTAAAGATCATACAACACCACAATTAAAGAATAAAATAAAAGGTGATTCACATTATCATGCAATCAATAAAACATACCCATCTCCTTGTCCCAGCAAGGGGTTGAGGTTGGGAGAAGAGTTCCCACCTTGTGACTTGGTCGTTGTTCCCGGAGCTCGGCTAAACTCATTACCACCAGACATATCTCCGTCCTTGTCCAAAGACGGCAGCTTCCACTGGTTCAGTCTCGACTGCTGCTGCTGACTTTGGAAAGACGTGTGCTGCAAGATCAAACGAAAACTATACCATTTCAAATAAATATAAAACACAACACATAGAACTCTACGCGTGTGCGATTCGGCAAAATGTCGCTGTTAATTTCAACAGTTTATTGTTGTGAATAACAATTACCCTAGCAAAAGTTTGTGAAAAAATTTTCTCTGAACTGTGACCCTTTCGACAGTTATTCCATTCGGTAGAAAATCTTCCGTTTCTTAAAATTAATTTCATTTAATATGTCTGAATGTCTACCAATTTAAAACGGATTATCGGAACACATTGATTAATTTTTTTGAAACTAGATGTTTACATTGACGAGTAACATGCAAAATTTCAACTCAATCGGTTCGCCGTTCAAAAGATATAAATTATTGAGTAAAAAAATTGGCCGATAACTGGTAAAAGAAGCATTTTTGGACATATGTTTGTAGGACGTTGTTTCTTTATTTTGACTCAAATGAACACCCCCTGAATTTGAAGTCGGCAACGACACAAAAGTTAGTTTTCTCTTTACAGTTAGTTGTCGTCTAGTACTTGTACGTTCAAATTACCTGAGGTTCCTTGTTCATGGCCATGTCGTTGAAGTTGGTCGACAACGCTGAGATAGGATCAGAAACATTAGGTTTGAAGAAGTCTCCTTGGTGCGGAGGATGGTGTTTCATGTAGATAGCTTGCTGCGCTGCGATTTGGTTCTACAAATAAGCGATATGCAAATTATTTTATGTGATTGAGATTTCTAATTGACATTGATAATTTTATGATATTACATCTCCTCCATTTTCAACTCCACCCTAGAGTTGAACATTTTTGGGGAATTATTTATCTCTGCAATCCCAAAAACTGTGAATTTCACACTAATATCGGTCAGATTAGATTATTTTTACATTATTTTGCTAGTGAGCCTGCAAAGTGCAGATTTTTTTAAATCATCCAACTGACCTTACAATAAGCTGGTGGATTTCTGCTAACAAATTATGTACACTGTCTTATTGGTATTGTACACTTTAAAACTTTCTTCGCATCATTAAACTATATTTAAAAATACAAGTAGAAATTATAAAGTATGCAATTTTTATGGCATTGGCATTACAGATTAGATTACTTTGTATCTGTGGCCAAGTGTTGTTATATCTTTTATAGATTTTGTAATCACAGATGCGTTTTCAGAGTCAATATTTAAGTAAACATAGGTTATTCAAAATTTAACTTCATCCATTGTTTTTTTTCTTGTAAATTAAGTTACAAAGTCTCTTTCAAATGGTAAAATAACTATTGCAGGGATGGCAACAGTTCAGAGGTTCATTTTTTTTTTTTTTTTTAGGGTTGCAGAAAGTATTCAAAACTAAAAATTTTTTAAACTTAATTGAATATCGTATATTAAAATGCATTAAATTGTTAAAAACAATATAAATATTAAACAAATATTAAAACAAATTTAGTAATCGTTGTGCCCAATTAGTTTTTTTTTTTTTTAATGAAGTCATAAAAAAAAGTTCAAAAGATATTTTTAGAGATATTGTTCGGAAAACCAAAACAAAAAACCTCCTGCAATGCTGTTTTACTACATTTTAATTAGAAGGTGTTTAAATTACTACATTAAATCTAAAAGTTAGAAACCAAAATCAAGAATAGTAACTTAATCAGTTTTAGGTTTAGGTCTTTTTGGTAATAATCTTTGTTATAAGGCTTGACTTGCGTTTTTGAACCAACCAGAAGCTTTTTCTGTTGCTTTTCTTCTCGATTCTACTTCTAAAAAAAAAGCTCAATAATGTGCTTCCATAACAGAAAAAGCCTTGCACAAAAAAAAAAAAAAAAAAAAACTGTCTGTGTCATGAAAGAGTGCGGTATTTTGGCAACTAAAACTTTTTATTTGACACAAGGCACAAATGGCCCCCCTCCTCCTTCCCAAAAGGAGTTTTTATACACATACAGCATTAAAATTAATAATGTTGCACAAAAATCACTAATTTCCAAAAAAAGTTACACATTTTCAGAAAGTTTTTAGTTTTTGCTCCAAATTATAAATGATATTGATAAAACTAAATTTTTTACACTAATTTAAAAAAAAAGTGACAAAAGCAACTAGTTACCATCCCTGCTATTGGAATCAGACCTGTATTACTTGAGAAATAATACGACAAGTACAATGTCCCACCTGTAGGTTAGTAATTGACTGTTTAGCTTTGGCTATCTGTACTGAGATCTGAGCTTTGCCTCCTCCTCCCATCAAAGGGTTCTGTTGCATCATGGCCTGTTGTTGCATCGAAATGGCTTGCTGGAGTGCTTTGATCTGTTGCAACAGCTGGTTCAGTAAGATCAACGTTTGCGGCGCCAACGGTTGGTTCAGGATCTGAAATTACATCATAAGAAATTATGTTAGTCAGTCAAAGTCTATTTTCCCTGAAGTGAATTAAGGTATTGAAGTGTAACAAGTGGAGATAATTCACGGGTGGCCATATATGGTACAAAATAAAGAAAAAACTTCATATAAGCATCTGGCAACGCTTCTTTAACTAGCTATCCATTATTTATTTTTTACTAAATAATTGATATCTCTAAAACGACTTAACCGATTGAGTTGATATTTTGCACATTGCTCATCGATGTAAATACCTAGTTAGATAAAAATAATCAACTCGTTCCGATAATCTGTTTCACACTGGCGGCCATTTAAAATGTAAAATTAGAATAGCTCTAAAATAGTAAATTTTTATAAAAAAAAAACAAGAATAAATTTTTTTTAGCCAGATTTATTTTCTAATGGTCTAATGGTATAGTGTCAAAACAATTGAAGACCGGTAAACAGTAAAACAACATCTATTAGTCTTTACATTGATGAGTACCATGCAAAATTTCAACTTAATCGGTTAAGTAGTTTTTTAGAGATATAAATTACTTAATGAAAACAAAATGGCGGATAGTTGGTAAAAGAAGTGTTTCCGGACATATATAAAGTTTTTTCATTACTTGAACAAAATACGACCACCCTATGAATCATTTCCGCACATTACAGATTCGCCCTGTTTATGGTAAATATATTTTATAAGTTTTTCAAATTAATTTCTACAGTCAATAGTAATTGAATTAAATATCAAATCAGAGTCTAAAACCAAATTAAAGTCCGATGTGTAAAACCGTGTAAATGTAATTATTATAACTTCATACAAAAATTACAGTATTTATTTTTGTATACGAATATTTTATCAGCGGTGAGTGATTTAAAATACAAAAACTATTAGTTATAAAACCCATTTAACGTTATCAACAAAGGATGTCCCATTAATTGGATTTTCTTATTACCTATGTGTTAATACTAAAACTTTACTAAAGTTATTTCTAATTACTTGGTGGTTGAGATATCCAGCTTGTACTGCCATTTGTATCTGTTGTACCAACATTCGCAGTTGTTGAGCAGACGGCTGGTTTTGCGGTGTTCTTGTCTGAAACAAAATAATAAAAATGCTTAGATTTAAAATCTTACAGTGTATTTTACTAATTTTAGAAGCATTTACAAAATATTTCAAATGACTTATAAGAGTTCACGGTCAAGATCGATGGTCTGTCTCTAGGGAGAAGTAAGGAAAAGCAGATAAGAATAATATACGGATGGCTCCAAAATTACCAGCGGAGTTGATGGTCCTTGGTGCAGCTTATCTGGGGATCTGGGCTCCTTACCACAGATTTTTCAGGCGGTGGTTGTTGCGATTAAACTCTACGCCTCAGGGGAATTAAGGAAGCAAGGATTGATATCCTTTCCGATAGCGAAGGCGCTGGAATCATTCACGTTTCAATCAAGCCTAATTTTGGGAATGCATGAAAGTAGTGAATGAAATGGCTAGACTCTATGAAATTACTCTTAAATGGATGCCCTGACCATGTAGGCATAAAGTGTAATGAGGCGATGTATCGCCTTGCTATAGAGTTGGGGCCAAAAAGCTCTTCATTGTCCAGATCCTTTCTGCGGGAGGGCCAACCAGCCATCCAAGAAATGTTGAAATCAGAAAGAAAAAAAAAATTGGAATGATGCTCCTGGGCTTAGATAGGCTAAAATGTTCATCTGCCTCTTTAATTTGAAAGATCAAAAGCTTCAATCGATGGGCAAATGCGGATTGTAGGAATCCTTACTGGTCACTGCCCTACCAAGTACCGCCTGGTTTTAGAAGACTCCTGTCGATTCTGCTCTCTTGGGATTGAATTGACTCAACAATTGCTGTACGAGTGCAAGTCTCTCGTGTGTAAGAGATTTATGGTACTCAGTAGTACTTTTGTCAGCCTGCAAGAGATCCGAGCGTACTTTAAGATCACATTTTTTCCACAAATACCTTGACATATCATGTTCGGACTAACATTTTGACACACCTCCAAGAGTTAAATCTCCGCCAGTAAATACTTTCCAGTAAAGTATGGCTAAAAGTACAACTGAGTGGCTGGTAGTAAGTGTTCTCTTAATACTAGCAAGAAATTTTCGCATGTGGTTTTGCCAGAATGTTTTCAAAGCAATTTCGTAAAAAAATTGGCGATAAAAACCTCTTGTAACCATTACTATTTTCAGTCTATCTGCCAGATTATATTGCTCATAAAAAAGTTAATGGAGATTAAAAACCAATACACACAAAAATATTATAAAAGCTACATTAACTAAAAATGCATTGACAATTGTACATAGTTCTTCTCAATTCAGTAAACTAAGATTTAGATTTTATCATTATTTCTTTCTGAAAACCAACTTTCCGCCACCGTAAACAGAAATTCCTCGACTTTTCTAGATAAAGCAAACAATGTATATCATTGCTTAAACACTTTGGACAAAAAGAACAAAACAAAAAA
The DNA here is from genome assembly GCA_018207615.1 of Philaenus spumarius. Taxonomy (NCBI): domain Eukaryota; kingdom Metazoa; phylum Arthropoda; class Insecta; order Hemiptera; family Aphrophoridae; genus Philaenus; species Philaenus spumarius. The sequence goes on along the minus strand of JAGFPH010000891.1, from coordinate 167,732 downwards.
ACAAGAAGCATATCACCTCCTAAGAAATATTTACCGGATTATACGGCGCTGGTTGTTGTGGCGGTGGTTGCTGAGTTAAGATCTTCTGTACAATCGCCGGACTGATGTTGCTTAGACTCTGATTCCCAGCATTCGGATTCAGCAAGTTTGGTCCACTTCCCGTTCCTCCCTGTAACAGAAATACATACTTATTTAGATCTATCTTATCACAGATTGCTTGGGTTAAAAAAATAATAAATGTGTGCGGTCGTGGAACCCCCTTCAGGAACGAAGTACATCATGCCTTTTCTTTAATTCTTTTACTAGTCTTAACGGCAACATACAAACGTAATATTAATCTTTTAGTTTGTTTTTTATACAAATATTTCTGTTTCCATACGTTTAATGTTATTATAATAAAGGTGTAGAATTAATTATAGCACCAAAACTATGATGGTGAACACAGTTAAATATCCATTCATTGTAAATACATGCAATTAACATAAAATGTTGGTTCATCAGCCTAGGCCTAACCTAAAATTATTGTGTGTATGTTTAATTTATTTTACCTGTCTTAACGACAACATATACATAATAATTTTAAGTTAGGCCTAGACTTAAAATTACTTTCTAGGCCTAACCTAGAAAGACAGGCCTATGTGTATGTTGCCGTTAAGACAGGTAAAATAAATTAAACATACATACAATAATTTTAGGTTAGGCCTAGACTGATGAAACAACATTTTATGATTATTGAATGTATTTCAGCGCTTGATGATAATATCTGAACTACGCCGGATGGATCGATCGTCTCTTAATTTAAATTGATGAACCAAAACACATGTTTCTTGAATGTATTTACATTCATTGCCATAGCAACCAATTAACGCTTTTTTGATAAGCGTATTTTCTATTTATAATTGCTATAGCAACCAATTAATAACACTTTTTTTCGTTATGCATTACATTTTCTATTTGTTAACTCCTACCGCAACCTGCGTTAAGGAACTTTGTTCCAAAAAAAAATTTACACTAAATCTTTATAAATATTCTTTTACTCTGGGCAGACCTCTGCTGCTAACCCTTGGGCTTGCTCGGCTCGTACACTGTAGAGAAACAATTTAAAATAACCTATATTGTAGGTAGAATGTTTTACTTGCATGTACTGTAATGCACGGAGATAATTAAGGGGTTGGTCGTATAGGTTGAAGAAAATACTTCCTCTGAATATATGTCCGGAACACTTCTATAACCAGCTATCCGCCATTTTATTTTTTACTAAATACTTTATATCTTTAGAACAGCTGAGAAACCAATTGAGTCAAAATTTTGCACTTTACTAACCAATGTAAAAACCTAGTTTAAAAAAAAACAAAAAAATCAACTTCATCCAATAATCCACTTCCAAATGGTGACTATTTAAACATTTTAAAAATATATAAAAAAAAACAATAAATTATTATTAAATGTTTGACTTGTACAGAACATAATGAAAAGTACGTGTAGCTATACATTTTTAACCATACTGTTCATGTTAATTTTTTGCAACGCCAAGCCATTTCGGTGCGGTTGCAAGCATATTTTTAAAAATTCGCCAAATACAAATTATAAACCAATCTAAAAGTGTTCCATAGCTTTTTTGTAGAGAAAGGTTCAAAGAATTCATATACGGTATGCCAGTAAAAAAAAATGATTAATGTAAAATTTACAAAGTTATTAGCCCAAGAAACAAAAAATGTTCAGTAACGAAAGGAGTAAGTTCAACTTCAGGCCTACATAAAAAGTAGTAAACATTTGTTTTAAATCTTTTTCAAAATGTAAATTTTTTTTGTAATTCGTGTGGCATTAGCTTTTCAGCTAAACTACAATTTTAAAACTATGATTACGTATGTACATATTCGTTTTGGAACAAATTTGTAAATACAAAAATTAAAGTTTAAGTCAGT
>JAGFPH010000891.1:141062-165797 GCA_018207615.1 Philaenus spumarius | reverse complement strand
GAACAAATTTGTAAATACAAAAATTAAAGTTTAAGTCAGTCCCTTTCCAACGGTTTTTGTTTTATTGTGATTGGATGATTTTTAGTGGGTGAAATATTCAAATATACAAAGTAGAGTTGTCAATTGAGTAGTGTGAGACCTAGGCCAAACGCTTTGATAACACGGTTAAGTGTGTGATAGTAATTCTCTTCTTTTTTTTGGAAAAAATGTGATCTTTAGCGAACGGTAAATTTTGCATCACTATTAAAGTACTCTAGTGCAGAATCTGGTATAGAATACAGATTTAAATAATAAAACCTCAGTTAATAACTTTCAAAGGTCTTTACCGTAGAGGCACACACACAGCTACATTATTTTCACATGAAATATATAGTTAGGTTTAATATTGAAGGTGTACTTACGGGCGGAGCAAAAGGTAACTGCGGATTCAACCTCTGTGAAGGGAAAGCTTGCGGATTCGGATGATCAAACTGCTGCTCCATCTCCGTATGACGCGAACCTCTCCAAGCGTCTCCCACGCCCAGACCTCGGGTTGTAGTTTGAAGAAACTCCATCGCATCTTCTAATACCATGTTCGATGCTCGTAATGCGTTTTCGATATCGTCTTTCTGAAATTTAAATAATTGTTACTAAGAAAGCAGTAAACAATATAAATATTTCACACTTTTCACAGGGTGCTCCAGAACTCTACCAATACATAGGCTACATTTTCTAAACTACAAAAAACAGTTTACAACCACCCAATTGAAAATAGCAATCGTTTAACCCTTTCACTGCTGCAAGTATTGTGTTGTATCAGGACATGCAGAATTTTCCGGCAAGAAAGATTACTTGATTAGAAAAAGAAAATGAAAATTACCAGTCACTAAAATATTTTAAAAATTATTTATTGAACATTATTTTTCCATTGAAACATTTGTTGGGTCCCTACCTTACACACCCCACACCCAGGGTCAGAGTTAATGGCACACGTGGGATATAGAAAATGTCTATTAGTACAGTTTTCTGAATTAAAAAGAACTGGTTCTTCTCTACCACCAATGTCACTTCACTTTCTAAAGTACTCATTAACTCATTCAACACTGTTATATTGCTTTCAGCAAGTCCAACATAAGACATTGTGTAAACTAAAGCATGTGAAAAACTCTGCTCTCTATAGTGCAACACTTATACTTATTTTTAAAGACGTAGGAGAAATCAAGTTCAGTAATTCATATATTTTCTAGTAGAGAGCAGCACTTTTCAGTGCAAAATAATACCAAGCTATACATTTTAAAAACAAGCTTAGCAAATAAAGTTAAAAAGTGTAAACGTTTATATATGGGCATAGCATTACAATATAGCAGTGGCAGAACGTAAATAAATGGGCAGAGCAGTGAAAAGGGTAAAACAATTAATATCCCGAAAACCATTAACTTAAAAAAAAAATCACAAGATACAAAAAGTGATCTTTTTAAATGTCAAACCGTTTTTATGTGTTTTCCTTATGTAAAAGGATAACAGTTATGGGAAAATTTAAGTTTCTCCAGTGAAATTTGTGTAAACCTAACAGTTTTGAGATATTAAACATAAAATATTTCGAACGGCCACCATTTTGAATGGGTGGTTGGAAAAAAATTGATTATGTTTTTTTTTTTAAATTTGACTTTTACGCTATAAAAATCTATGCAAATTTTCAAACTCTTATTATATCAATCAGTTTTTAAGACAAAATTTTAATAACATATATGCGTAAACGTGTATTAACCCTGGCCTGGCCCAGTTAAAGCTAAAATTGGGAAGCCGGTTTTGCAAGAATTTAAAAAAAAAAAAGTAATTCTATCCAAATCCAAAAGTGTTCTATACCTTTTTTGTAGAGAAAGGTTCAAAGAATTCATATATGCAATTAAAAAATATATTGATGTAAAATTGTAAACGTTATTAGCTCAAGAAACAAAAAATGTTCAGTTACGAAAGGTAAAATTTTCAACTTTAGGCCTACATAACAAGTAGTTAACATTTTTTGTTATTTTTTTCATAAGCGTATAAAAGTTTCGTAATTTAGTTCTAAATAGAACTGTATAAAAACATATATCAATTTCAAATTTTGAAAACACCAGTTTTTATGTTCCAACTACACGACTGCTAACAAAAATCCTAGTTTTAAACGTAATTTACTAATATATATGCTTTGTCCAAAAATGAAATATTATAACAAAGTGTCTCTAGAGAATAAATCAAAGAAAAGAACTGTACACTTTTCTTTTCTTAGTTCACAAAAGTGTTTGAGTTATGTTTATTTGAATAACAAAATGACATCAATCTAATAAAACTTCGCCGGTCGATATAGAAAGGGCAGGAAGCTACATTTGATAACAAGGGAGCAACAGACCCCGGACGGTCTCACCAGACTGCCCTAATTATGTACTTTCCACTGCTGTCTAGACAAACAAATAACTGGTTATATCTAGTTTATAAATAGCTGTAACCCGATCTGCATATTTTAAAACGATGATTACGTATGTAAATATACGTTTTACAAATACGTTTTAAGTACAAAAATTAAAGTTTAATTCATTTTCCTTTCCAACGGTGCCGGTTTTATTATGATTAATATACTCAAAACCGAATATGCGAATGTATGCAAATTTACGCATTAGTTTGAAATTGTTGCATCTTGCGCCTGAGAGAACGTCACTCAGTGCAGTCTGCCACGGGGAGAGGGTTAAAACATAATTTAAAATACAATGCCAAAAGTCCGCAATAACCGTAATGTCAAGCAGTCCGGGAAAAGTGTAAATAACACATAGCAAATTGCGGTAATTAATAAGGCGTGTCACGACTGTACACTCAATACTCCCTTAACACTAATTACCAAGTCCACTGAAATATTCAATATAATATATACAAAACCTTCAAAATGGTTCGAACGTACCTTGTATCCCATATCGGAAAGTATCCGGAACTGTTTGCTGGCCCACAACAACTCCCTTGTGATTTGTTTCGGAACCTGTAACATGAACGTTCAATCTTGAAATGTCTTCAATTTCACCAGGGAATATATCTTCAATGATGAACAAAGATTTTAAAATGAAAGGAGCCGGATAAATAATTCAAAGTTAAATGGTAATTTGGATATAAATAAAAGTACACACATATAAGACTAGGGACTTGTGGAGAATAAAAAGACGAAGCCAAACCACCTTGCACTCGACTGTTTAAACACAATTATTGATTAATATAAATTTAAAGTTTTTGGAAATATAATTTTTAGTATTTTGTATTAGTTGGTATAATGATCAAATTCTCTTTTAGAATTACCCAGGTCTAACAACGTGGACATAGCGGATATTTAAAAAAATTTTATTACAGTAGAACCCCTCTAATCCGTCATATTTGGGACTGCGGTATGGTAGGAACGCAAAAAGGGTAATACAGATTTACATTACATGTCGTTGTTTTGCTCGTCTTCGATCCGACTCGGCAATCGTATAGATAGCATCTTCGACGTTGAGGGAATTTATAACTTCAAATGTGTTACAACCTTTTGCGGACTAACCAACGAACAGTAAGCACTAAACAGTACAGTACAAAAAACACCCATAACGACAGAAACGATTTGAGAGATGACGGAGCCCTAAAGCAGACAAGCGATGACACCAAGTAAACAACAAATGCGAAATGGGTGGTAAGTCACAAAGTTCGGCTCGAGCACGATCGGATCAACCGAGGGCAGACGAGTAGGGTACTACTGTACACAGTTTTTTTTTTACTTTAAGTAGTTTCGTAGAAGAATTTACAAAGTTTGCACGAAAGCCTTTTGAAGTGGGCTTCGACCAATAAAAGCGCAACAGACCATCGTAAAAGACTTAAAATAATAATAAAGAATAACATCATGAAGGCATTGAATATAAAATTTTTACCGACCAATCATAATCGTGAGTAGAAAAAAATACTTCACACACTAAAATGCTTGCAAAAGCTTCTAGAAACTGATGTTTTTTTTTTTAACAAAAGCCACTTAATTGGAACACTATTAGCCTAGTAGTGTAAGGGTGAATGATCAGCTCCATTTAAATATTTACAGAATTTTTTCGAAATAGCCCAAGTTGCTACATGGATCGTTAGTGGGGAAAACTTTGGGGATAGTTTCAAAATTTTATCTTGTTTTCTAAGCTCCTAATGTTGATATGTATAAGAAATAAGACTATGTTCTTTGTTCAATTGATCCATGATTAAGAGAACTGTGAATTGTAAATCCATAGTTCTTTTATTTTCTGTTTGTTTATAAATACTAAAATTTGAAGGATCCAACAATTGATCAATTGAATTGCCAAGGATAGTGGGGTTCTTCCTTTAAAAATGGCAAAAAATGTCAAAATTTCATATTTCTTTTAAAAATTTTCTAGAAGAAAATATATTATAAGTATTTGTTATTGACTAAACCTAACTAAATCTGAATACAGAAGAACTTTATTCAGATGTTGAATACATCGCCTAGATATACACTAATTATCTTAAGGGAATTCTCTGTTAAAAACATTTTTTTTATACAAATTATATTTTTATTTTATTTTTATGTTTCTAAAGTTTAATAATGAATAACTACATGTTTAAAAAACATTCCGAATACCATATGCCCCGATAGATTAACATAATATAGGTGTTTAATATTAACACTTTTTCAAATTATATATTTCTAAAACTATTTGTCTAATCATTTTACCTTAGTGCCTTTTTGTAACAGATATTGATAAAAATAAAAAGATTGTGTATATTTATTGTTTTATCTTTAACTGCTGTGTTCCCGAATCACCAAAAATGTCTTTTATTCTAATTTTCAAGAAATGTTTTTTTTATCTGTAAAAATATGTTATGCTAACAAAGTATGTCAATGTCTACTGTAAAGCTGTTAAAAATTTTACAAACAATTACCGAATGACGTCCTATTTCATAATAATTATGATAAACTACTGCTTAAGTTTTCAAAATGTTAATAAATTCATGATAATTTACAACTCTGTTCAATATCCGAACTAACCTGTTGTTTTGGTGGATGGCCCCAAGTCGAAGCATCCACTTCTGCGTCCACCCACGGCGTTTGGTTCAGTGTATTCTTTGGCTTAGGACCTCCCCACGAAGGGCCGAGCGAAGGATCGTTCCACGGAGTAAGACCTCCGCCACCTCCGACTTTATCGTCGCCCCAAGGCGTTACACCTCCGACTTCGTGTGGACCGTCTCCCCAAGATCCATTTCTTCAGAACAAACATACAAATTTAATATATACTGGAAATACAAACAAAGGGGAAATTAGAGGAATGTTTTTAAAAAAATTCACATCTTTTTAATAATTTGACTGTGAAACGTCTGCAAATTACTAGTAACTTGTAACAAATTTAACCCTCCAATGGTTTATTGACGACGGAACACCACAATTATTGTACTAGAAAAGGTCTGTCTCAATGTTGTCGGGCAATTCAACACAGATACAGAACCCGTTTATGATGAACAAATACATTGTTGTATTAGGTATCTATGGAAACAGTAGATTCTCTGTTACTTCGGAGAATGATTAAGAGCTGCTGCAGACAGCTGATTGCCCGCCGTTTTGTTTAGTCTGTAATAAGTCACGTGCATTGATTTAGTTTCCTGTACCGATACCTAGTTTTTTTTTTTTTTTTTGGTTTAAAGAAATAAGTGGCAGGTATGCGAGATTGACATTTTGAATTCGAGACGAGAACGGGATGTTTTTAAAACAAATTATCGAGAAAAAGACGAGAACTGAGAATTTATTGAATACAATTTATCGAGATTGAGAAAACCCGAAAATAAAATTTTTTGGAACAAGAAGGAACCAAAGTATTAATCTCAAGTTGAGAGTGAGAAATATTAAATATCTTTTTACATAATTGAAAGGAACATAAAGTACATGGGGGATAAGTTAACCTTTTAATTTGCTATTGCTACTAAGTTTATTAAAGCTATTACAAATATTATGTATCTAGTAGATATGTACTTTAACGGTTGACTATTGATTAATAACCCTTTGCACTACAAATGCAACATATTAATTTATAATTATTTTGGTTAAGTAATTAAACTGCTATTATTTATTTTCACTAAAAACCCAAGTTAGGCCTCATTTATGCACACGATTTGTGTCGCGCGACATGAGCTCGTGCAATTTAAAGGAGCATTGAGTTAACTGGTAGCATTTATGCACGCGGCATAAAATAGTGTGATTTTTCGTGTCGCGTGGTTTCTAAATCATGTCGCGTTCTCCTAGGAATCGCGTGACTTGTCTTAAGTACATTGCGGTAAATGGTACCATTTATGCAATCGTACGACTTTGCGAGGAGTGCTGTCAACAGGTCTGACATTATTTATCTTGTCTGTTTTATTTGTCAGTCCGTGTTGACCATTGGTAAGTATTTTGACCTATCTATAATAGATACTATCAGCACTGAAGAGTTAATTCACGCCATCCAGGAAAGAAAATCAATATATGGGATGCCAGCTCTGAAGATTACAAAGATAGTTTTACGAAAAACTCATTGGATTGAAGTTTGTGAATTTTTTAAAGAAAATTTCACAGAACTATCTGGGGAGGATAAATCACTATTCTGTAAGTCCAATTAGTATAAAATAATATTAGTGAATATTAGTAAACCATTATATTATTAAATATTGTATTATAGTAAACTAATTTCGTACAAGTAAATCACATTATGAATAACAAAGTTTTCGTGAATTAGAGCGGTCGCATGGGACTGTCTGACCCATTTGATTCTCACGGTAAATCCCAACAAACTTTTTTTTTTCCTTTACACGCGATAAGTTTTATTCGATTGACCTCATTTTGTTAGCACCCTTGTAGTTGGAACATAAAAACTGGTGTTTTCAAAATGAGAAAATTGATATTGATAAATGTTTTTTTACAGTTCTATTTAGAACTAAATTACAAAACATTTTTACATTTATGGAAAAAATTACAAAAAATGTTTACTACTTTTTATGTAGACCTAAAGTTGAAATTTTATTTTTCGTAACTGAACATTTTTTTGTTTTTTGAGCTAATAACTTTGTAACTTCGGTTGGCAATACTGGAAATCGCGCGACACAAATCGCGTGCATAAATGAGGCCTTATATAAAGCTGAATCACTACTATGCTAAGTTATTTCTCTTCAGTGTCAAGATAATTTAAATAAGATATTGCGATATCCTAACCACTTCCCTGTTGAGTTGTTTGGAAAACTTCTGTTAATCCTTTCCATTACACTGTAACATTTTAAGTTTTACAAGAAGACTAAAACTAATAAAACTCGAGATTTTAAAAACGTATCGAGAAATTTATGGCCCAATCGGGAAAAGTACAGCCGAGAGATCAATTTTATTCTTGACAACGAGATTGAGATGATACCGAGTTATTTCTCATTACTGCTTGAGAGTTTCGAGATCTTGCACACCTCTATAAATAAGTTATTACAGTAGAACACAACAATTTATTTAATGTTCTTACGACTCCTCCAAAGTGATTTTTCAACAACGATGATGGATGCATGTTGCCATCTAAAACGACGGTAATATTTTCCAACACAAAACAGGATCATTTGATGGACATACAACCGATAATTTGTTAGCCTATAGTAAAATAAATTAACTTCAAATCAATTACAAAAAAAAAAAAGTAACAAGTAACAAACTAAGTTTACTTATGAATTTAAGAAGAAGTTAGTTGAACTTTCTCAGACTTTTCAAAATAAAAAAACAATTCCTGGCTTTTAGCTTGTATAAAAAACTTCCCGTAATTTTTTTCCCGTTTGTGATTTTCCTACTAAATCTTACCTCGTAGGATGAGCCCACAAAGGCGTCTCTGGCTTCATGTTGTTGGATGTGTTTGGAGTCATACGGTTCTGTGGCATACCGGGTGGACATTGCATTCCTCGACCCATCGCTGCTGTCGGCAAATCCTTCCAGTGAGATACCTTGTTTCCTGCACGTACAACGTTGAATATTAACTACCAATAAGGTCTCTCTAAAATAATCTACCCAATAGAAACGTTCAGAGATGTAAAAATATCACCGCATAAATAGCCTAACTGCTTTTTAATCATCAAATTAATAGTTTTATGTTTATTTTATTCATCAACTGTATACCACCCGTAAGTAGCTAGATGTTTTAAAAAATCTAAGAGTCAAACAAATAAAAAAAACTTAAAATTATAGTACTTAAAATCCGAAAACATATACAAATTATTAGTTACCATAAGAAATTTTAAAGTTGGCTGCCAAATTGAATGAAGTTATAATTTTAAACCATCAATATGTACAAAATAGGCATTCCTTTAAAATGAGATGTCTAAACATTTTTCAATGCTTGTTAGAAGCCGAGAAACCCATCAGTTTCATGAATTATTTTTATTTTAATAGAATGATAAAAGTTTGAACTTTGGTTAATGTTCAAATATAGGCCTACTATCGAATTAAAACTTGAGTGAATTTTAAAGTACAGTAGAACCAGCCTCGGATCAACCGGTCCTCGAATTAACCGGCCTATCCGATGAAACAACTGAGTTTTTTCTCTTACAGATTATATTACTTGTAAACTGGCCGAAGTCTCAAACATTGATCGTTTGACGGACATTTCCTGGAAAATAAAGCGGGGTGATGCAACTTTAGGTGTGCAATGTAGTGTTATGACCGGCAGAACAGAGGAGGGGGAACGTGAGTTTGATTCTTTTCTTAGAATCAGTTTCTTCATCTGTTGCTTTGTTGGAACCTTTTAAAATATTGACTTTAAACAAATCTTTGAAAGTTAAAGAACAGAAAAAAATACGGTAGCCTAACTCCTAATTGATTTTTTTTTAACAATTATACACTATACAGTAGAGCGTCAAAAATCCGAACTAATTGGGACCGAGGGGGGTTCGGATTATCAATTTGTTCGGATTTTTGAAAAGAAAAAAATGCCATTTAGGCTAAAATACATGCCCTTTAATCGATTAAAGTGGTTAAACAATACAAGCAGTAATGTAATTACAATACAGTATGTAAGGCTACTTACATAATATGATTTACAAAAACCTGCACAAACACAGTAGGGCCAACATGATTACACTTGTACAGTAACTCTCAATTATAGTATACATAATTAAATGATCACTTTTACATTTTAGTTAACACAAACTAAAAATAAAGAAATACTGTAGGCCTACAGTACACTACTGTATGTACGTAACACTGTTATAATGATTACACAAAGAGAAATGAATAAACTTTCTGTATGTTTATTGCTAGCGCTAAAGCAGCTTATTAGCGTGACAGTAAAAATAATGACAGCCAGTCTGCTGTGAGGGCGTGTGAGAGCAGGTATTAAAAAGTGTTCAATAAAATGAGTTGCAATAACGTCTTATTTGCTTGTTTATTTATAAAATTTGTAGGTTATTTTTGAACAAAAATCTATTTTTTACCGGAAACTCTGATCAACCGGCCAAACAGGTAACCGGCCAGGGTCTCGGTCCCGACCAGACCGGTTAAGAGGGGTTCTACTGTAATCAATAATTAAGTTGTTTGCTTAAATAACTGTGTAAATATTTCAAGTTAAAATCTTTGATTTGAGTAGGCCTATGATTAAAATGTGTGATCTTTTGTTTTATTTCCAATATTTATATCAGGTCTTGGAGTAAAATTTGTAATTGTAGGCTCGTACATTTACCATGTTGAAAATCATTAATGGCATATACTCAGTTAGATATAGTTTGTAGCAATAAGTATTTTCTTTTAACAATAACAAAAATAGTAAGAAATATCCATTTTCAATGACTTCTAACCTCAAAACAAGTCATACAGCCTGCATTAGTTCTATAACATCTTAATATTTTGGTATCAAATTAATCCTTATATGATTTTTCACGGGATCTTACTAGCAATTTCAATCATATACTTCTAATAACAAACAACTCTGGAAAACCGTACCTTGCATAGCTGCTCGTTGTTGTTGGCTGCCCCACAGAGAAGTTCCGTCATCGTAGTTAGGAATGTTACGTCTCTGTGCTGGAGGCGAAGGCTCTTCCCATCCCGTAGGCTTAGCTATAGGCATGTTGATATCCTTAGGCGGAGGTCCTGGCCATTGGTTCACACCGGGTGTGTTAGGAGCGACCATCTTGTTAGGGGGCTGCGGTTGTTGGTGATGTGGCATGTGATGGTGAGGTGGTTGTTGCGGTGGGCCTCCCCACATAGGATCGCTCGCGCTACCGTTGAGACGTCCGCTGATACCGCGAGGGTCTCCCCGCATCATTACATCATTGCCGGCCATTCCTCTGTAATCATAACTGACAATGATGGAATTTAATACATAAAGTTTTACAGGAAATCAATTATCGTACAGAATATAAAATAAAGAACATTGTTATGTACTTGTACATGAATTTTGGACTTCAAGACTTACTTTATGAAATTTTAAGTTAGTTCCGCAAATCCCAGGATTATTTTATTTGTATAGAAATAATGTATTTCACTTTCACTATCTTTTACTAGATTCAATGGTAATGTAGATTATTGTTAAAAACCCTTACTTATCTGGGAATTTCACACCTTAAGGTCTGCTTCAGTAAATGAGAAAGCAATCGGAAACGCAAGCGCTTCTCTCTATAGCCCTAACTAAACAGTGCAATTTCTGAAAGCTGAACACTTTGACATTGCCTCATTTCAAATCATTTTATAAATCCATTTTTTGTAATCGAGTGCTGAAAAAAAAAAAACTGAATATTCTTTATAAAATTGCGGATCCGGCAATTGAATTTTACTTTTAATTATACAATTTTTAATGTGTAAAGAAAAAAGTTCAAACTTGGTACTTCAAAAATGTCAATTACATGACAAATGAAAATTAAAAAAAAAATTTTAAATGCAAAACGGATGCGTATTGTGACTGTGCTTAAAATGAGACATTGCTGATAAAAAGTAAACGAAATAAATGGTTTAACATTGATCTTATGGGATACAAATCCAAGATGGCCGCAACTACAGCAGACCCTAAGGGGCAACACACAGGGTGTTTCCACACTCTAAGCACAAACATCAGGATATTGTTCTCTGGGTTAAAAAAAAGAGAAAATCAGGAATAAAATTTTTACCAAAAACACACTTTGTTTTCCAGATATCCACAATTTTGTTTCTTTTACGAAATAAATAATTCTTATCTAGAGAACGGTTTGATCGATTGAACTCAAACTTGGCATGATGCTTAACCTAACAATGATATATTTGAAGAAAAATAAACGATTATATCCAATTATGCGTTTCAAAATGGCGGCGTTTGAAAATTTCAAACCTGAATTACAAAAAACCGGACATTTTATCAAAAAATGTCAAGACACCTTTTTTGTAGCCGCTTTAATTCCCTATCGGATGGTGTAACTGTCAAAAGAATCCGATGAAGGATAATCTAATAGATCTGTTCAACACAGCATCCTATACAGACACAGTAAACACATCAATATGGTAGTATGCTGTTATAACAAACAAATAATGTAATACACATTTTAAATTGTTTGTTGATGTGGTAAAATGGTTTGATGAACAAAAATGTATTAAGTTATTTGTTTTAGACATAACTCAACTATTATAAATCACCCGTGTTTACTTTTAGTATTTAGATTAACCGAGTTTAATTACCTGAACTTCCACCACACTTCCTTTACCATCCTTCAATCCTAAAGTTCAAGTTTTAGATTTTACAGAACAAACTAGGATTATATAAAATATTATTTGAATTATTCAATGTTAACATATGTCTTCAAAATATTTCCTCACCTATGATCCATCACACTCCTCATAGGATCTCTGTGATCGACCATAGCTGAACGTAGATCGTTGCCACTCCTAGGGTCCATCGTACTACCAGCAGTGCTTCGCATGTCTCTCTGGTCCCTTGGGTCACCCCAGTTGGAGCCTCCGCCACCACCACCACCGCCGCCGCCTACACCGCCCCAGTCCGTCTCTTTTTTTGGTCCTACAAACAAACAAATTAAAAGTAATACGTAGAATATGCAAGGTCAAATATGCACTGGTATATCAAAAATGACGTCTCGATCATAGAAAAAATGTATAACTATTTTAAAAATAACCGGTATCAGGAAACTGACACATACTTTCTCCCTTATTATAGGAACTTAATAAAAAAAATATTATTTCATGTACTATAACATACTCTACCTTTTCATCAGTAGAATAATAATTCAAAATACCAATTTTTATTTTATTTTTAAGAGTAATTTTCCATAAAAAAATCCATAAAATAACGGACAAACCAACTTTTCTCAAAAACGGCTCGAACGATTTTGATAAATTTTTTATAGTTTATAGTACTTTAGGTCCTTAATAAACTATAAAATTTTAATCAAAATCGTTAGAGCCATTTTTGAGAAAAGTTGATTTTTCCGTTATTTTAAGGGTTTTTATAGGAAAATTACCCTTAAAAATAAAAAATTCACAAAAATGAAAATCGGACGACTGGTTTAGGCTCTAGGTCTGATAACATCCACACAGACATCACTCCGATAACCACTTTTTTAGATTCAGGGGGACCCAAAACGGATATTTCCACCAAAAACTCAAACTCGAAAATTTTTACGAATACAATACTTTCTCCATATACTATGGTGTAGGAGGAGAAAGTAAAAAGTACTTAGCACAGAGATATGAAAAATTTTATGTTCTACGATTTGTTTGTCAACTAACCTCCCCACATTGGCTGCTGAGGTCCAGCGTTATTGCCTCCCCACTGGCCTCCACCAACTCCGCCCCCTCCCCCTCCACCGCTCTGTCCACTAGGAACTCCTGTCCATACGTTACTCGCATCTCCCAAGTCATCGTCCTCGCCCCAAGTACCACCGATATTGCTAGTCGGTGTATGGCCCCAAGGTGTCTTCTGGGCTACTTGCGGAGGCGGTTGCCCTCCGTTGCGCAGATTTGCTTCCCATAAATCTGTACCTGTAACAGTAAATAAAATTAATCTAATACTTTACACAATTCGTATTTATTTCCTCCATACGTTTTGCTTTTAATGTAAAATTACATTGCGTCTCTAGGCTGTATATAATTTCCAATACTTACCATTATTAACGTTCGGTTTCCAGACAGGACCTAATGGTGCTCCATTACTGTCTTTAGCTCCGGGCTCTGGGGATGACGGGATATCCCAACCACTGTCTTGGTTAACGTGTTGCTAAAAAAGGAAAACGAATATTAAATAGTGAAAAAATTTTACAATTCAATAATAATAGTTTTTATTCTATATAAAAATACACAAACATTACAAATTGTATTAGATGGAATTACTAACCATCTAATGTAGTTTGCGAAGGCTAGCTCTGTTTAAATTTTACACAATGATCAGTCTGAAATAATACATTGTTTAACCCTTTGCCAGGTGTGGCGGCACTTCCCAAAAGGACCAAAGCTTAAATCAGTGAATTTGCATGTGATTAGATTATAAATTGTAAAATTTGTATTTATCAATCAATATTTTAATGGGTTTTCTTTTATTTTTTTAGCCAATTAAATCTACTTTATAATGAATACTTATCCTTGCTTATGTTTTTAATCATGTAAAATCTGGAAGAAAATATTATTATTTTATACTTTTTTTTCTTGATCTGTAGAAGTGGGATGAAAAAACATATTTTACACATTGGAAATATTTGTAATTTGTTGAACAGGCACATACACACAAACATACAAAAAAAATTAGACCGTTCCATCAAAAAAATAAAGTTTTTATTGAGCACAAAAGGTAAAATTTACAAATATTTTTTGATAAATCGTTAAATAAATGTTTTGATAAATGTCAGGTAACTAACTAGTTTGGTTCACTATAAGGCTGTTTTTTTTTATACTTAAACAAGAAATACAGTAAGACCTCGATAATCCGGCACTCGATAGTCCGGCAGACGTGATAGTTCGGCATCCATCATCTTGAAAATTGGGACTCATTAAAAATGGCAGTTTTTGTAATTATTGAGTGATTTAGGCCCGGTCTAAATCATTCTGTTGGCTCCGCATCCGTCAAAAACAGTGTGTAAAAATCTACTGCTCAGTAAATTGTCCAAAACAAATATACCAATCAACACTTATTCTAAAAATCGAACCTATTCAAAACAATGTGCTCTCGTCGTCCTTTAAAAACGTTCCCGGTTAAAGGGACAGTTTAACACTTTCGTTGCCGACAGTATTTTGTTGAACGTATTCCACTTCATGAATATTATTTGAACAAATTGAAGTCTTTAGAAAAAGATACACTAAATTTCTTGTGAATAGTTGTTCGATTTAAAACCGCTTTGCACGGTTTGGAAATGAAAGGGGTTCGAAGAATTTGTGACAGGCTGGAGTAAAAATAGTAAACCCCCACCATGTACTGACTAACGGAAGCCAACAACGAAGAGGAATGGAGCCGTCCCTACCTGAGGCCCATCAGTTAGCGGCAATCTCTCTACGCATTTACTGTTACGTAGTTTCAACGTGTAATTTACTTGTCCATTCTATATATACTTGTGTGTTGTAACAACTCTTTAACAACCCAATAATAATAATAATAATATATAGTACATGTGTGTTTACTTATAATTTATTACCTGTTTAAACCATTTTAAAGGAATAACTTGATAATCCTGCATCACCGGATCTCCTAGCATGCCGCATTATCGAGGTCTTACTGTACAAGGTAATTACCACATAAAACCAATTTTTTTTGAGACGTCCAATCAATCGAACACTGACACTTTTCCCTTAAACAACTTGCACCGTTGTATCGGACGTTGGTCGTTAAAGGGTTAAAACGTTGGTCGGCTGCCTGTAGTGTGGTGAGTCAAGTGTTCATTTATGCCCGATTATAACTAACTAGCTGACCCTGCGAATATTTCGCAAGTTAGGAGTGTAGGCCTACACTTACCGGATTCAAAATGTCGATTTAATTCAGTTAATTACATTTATTTATTTACGTTGGTTTATAAAAATGTATAACGCTTTACGTAGATTTAATTGATTTGCGTGATAGATTACACTTACATATAGAATGTAAACAATCTAACCAACAGCTGTAATGTTAGATAAACAGATTGTTAATAGATGGCACCTTTCATTAGGAATTATGTGAACTTTGCTACTAAAGTTTTTTTTAATACATTTTCTAAACGAAAACATTTATTTTAAGCTATTTGGTATATTTTTTGTCATTAGCGGGGAACATTAGCTTAAAAATGATGTTTGAATCATTAATATTGATGAATAAGTAAGGGAGATATCGCTTAGCGACAAAAACACATCTTTGAGAAATAATATATAAGGATAAGTGGTTATTTCAACCACATCAGGGTGGCTAGTGATATGACCTTTTGAAATTCCCTGACTTTTTCCCTGACCAATCTTAGAAAAAGCACAAACAAAACCATGCTAATTTTACTTTTAGTAAATCAATCAAATTATTTAGGAAGTAAATCAATTTTTATGGAATTAATTCAATATTTAAATAAACACGGTAATATTATAACAGTGAAATATTTAATACTATCTATGTTACTGTACCAACCACCAGCAGTTGCAAATTACACATTTATGACTATAAATATTAAATTAAACAATGAATTAGTCAAATTATATTTTATTATATTATAACAAAAGAAATAACTAACTGGTTTTTGTAATCTAACAACTACCGGTTACTGATTTGCATTAAATATTTAATTAATTGATACGAAAATAACTAAATTCAAAAACATTTAATAATAAAACTAACATTTTAGAAACAGCATGTTAGAGAAAGGTTTCAAGGTTTCCGGAGAAATCATTCAGATGAACCCCCTCCGGACAACTTAAGCTAGGGAGCACACTGGACTGATAAGGAAAATCAGTAGCCTGCAAAAAACGATCGCGGACACACGTAATTTCAGCTCGCGTAATTATAAATCAAATTTAAATACTGTAAGTGCATTAAAACAAGCTGCCACAATCACTTCCGTAACTTGCCAATATTGGGTTTTATGTATCAGAATATGTAGTTTTCTTATTGTTTAAAGTAGAAGTTCATCTTATCTTTAATGTTTATTTTCTCAATTAAAAATTGAATTAATCTATGATTTTAAATAGTTATTTTTAACTATTTCCCTTAGAAATGTTATTTTTCCCTGACCTTAACCAAAATTCCCCGACTTTTCCAGGTTTTCCCTGTTGCTAGCCACCCTGCACATTAATGCTATTCGCTGAATTTACCAGATCATACAAATTTAATTTCATTACTTTTTAGGACACCTCAAATAGAAATATGGTGACCTTATTTTCAAGCAAATATTGTTGTATTACAAAAATATAAAGATATAAAAATCTTGAATAATACTTGCTAGATACTTAATAAGAAATGATTTGTTTTATAACACAGAAAACACACAGTTAAATAAATATGAACTGGAACAGTTTGTGAAACTGAACAAATTATCCAGATCCATGTTTCAAGAGATTTATTTCTCTCCTCTCCGGTATTAGAAAAGTTTGTTTGCAGGTAATAGTTTAAAAACTGTTTATTACAATTCGCAGAACCTTTATTATTTATTATACATATTGATCAAATGGATGGCTCTATCAAGTGATCTAGATGAATTGAACTGAATCTTTAAATAGATTTGAACTTTTGAATCAGAGTTGCCAGATATTTTACACGGCAACGAACAAACTGAGAACAACCTGCAGAACGTACGATGCAGAACAAACTGAGGAGCTGGGAATTTAATTTCATGCAGTAAATAGTGACCTTAGACAACAAACCATGACTTTTCCGCATAACCAATCCTCGCTAACAATGTTCACAGTTACAAAAAAAAAAAACCTGACAAAACTTCTGATTTTATCAGCATTGTTCATTTGGAAATAGTCTGAAAATGTCTACAATTAAATAAACTAAGTACTTACACCACCCCATCCATCCTGACTAAACAAAGCCTCCCTCATCGTATTGAGCTGTTCCAACTGTTGCTTCGTCGTTGTTCCTGTCGTACCAGAAGGCGGAGTATTGCCAGTACCCGAGCTAGGCGCTGGGTTCGCTGCGGGTGGTAGGCCTTTACCCGCCGCTTGAGCCCAAGTACCCGATCCGTTCTGTTGCTGCCCTTGTGATTGGCTGCCGGTTTGTTGTTGTGAAGGTTGGTTTTGAGTAGCCGGGGCCGGGGACGGTTGCTGCATTGCTTGAGGGCCGTTGGTATTGTTCACTTGGTTACCCGATACTTTCATCACAGAGTTTCCTGTTGAAAATAAAATTGTTGGTAAAACTTGTGCAAGCAGGTGGAAATACTGGGCTAGGTTAATCCTGACGAGGGCAAGATTATCTACCACAAGTTCCACTTTTATCTAATAGATTGTGCACCATGTTAAAAGAGTTTTCCCTCTAATTATTAAAGGAAAGCAATCGGATTACGAGCTCACAAATTATTCCATTCAGCTGAATAACTATTGAGGATGCCTTTTTACGTTCACTAGTGTATGTTTGTTTTATACAGTTAAATGATTTTCTTAGTTACTTATTACTTTTAAAGTTTTAATTTGAGCTTTCAGTACTCGGTTCTATTAATAGCCTATTTTCAGTTATATTTATGTACTGTTGGCTACATTACAGACAATATAATGGCAGGGCCTAATGTCAACATTTCGAATCGTAAAATATTTGTATGAAGGAAGTGGCTACATTACAGACAATATAATGGCAGGGCCTAATGTCAACATTTCTAATCGTAAAATATTTGTATGAAGGAAGAGTAGTAAGTGATTTGCTTTTAAATCGGACAGTGAAATTGGTGATGTCTTACTAATAGCGATAGTGTTAATAATGAATCTATCGACGATACCCATGATTTCGGCCTATGCCTAAATGATGATAGGTTAGGTAGGTACAAAACAAAAGTTCAGAAAATTACAATATAACTTGTAAAAAGCGATTTTTTTTTCAAATTGTGGAAAACTAATTATTTTGACATACAAAAAAAAAAAAATAGTGTGAAAATATTCTGTATTATTCTGTTATTATTATTAGTTCAAAAACAAATTTAAATTTTTTTTCTATACAGTTTTTTAAACCTATTAGCCCTAATCAGACGGGCTGGGTCTATGAGGCCTAGATGGGTTTACATTACGCCAGATCTGTCAAATTCTATTGCAAAGGTAGGTTATTTTGTAAAAAAAATAATTTTTTCCAGTTTCGCATACACAGTGGAAATTGCCTTGCCTGCGAAAGACTAAACTAGATGCTTAATGATAATGCTCAGTTTTCAGTCTAGAATCCATTTTGTTTTTACTAAATAATTTATTTATATCTCTAGACCGGTTTAACCGATTGATTTCAAACTTGACAAGGCCCTTAATTACCTCAAAGCCTAGTTATTGTAAAATAATCGACTTATCCAATAATCAATTTCAAAATGGCAGTTAAATTTTCTTAATTAGTCAACTCAAAAACACTTAATTTCAATAAATAATGAAAAGAGTAAAATTTTATATCCTGTTCAATGTAACTATTAATGTTAATCTGTGTCCATTAGTTTAGCGTGATCAACACCTATAGCAACAAAGTAAAACCCAGACTCTTTTTCTCTCTCTACACACCTGTATTCTGCTGTGACTGTGGACTAGTTGAGTTTGCGGAAGGCCTCTGCGACGGTGTCGGGTTATTATTGTTGCTGTTAGCCCACTGCGAAGGCTGCTGCGCTTGCGTAGGATTCGTACTGCTCGGTGGTTGTTGCTGTCCGTTGTTGCCGCTGCTCGCCGTCCAAGCCGCTGTGTTGGCGTTGTTGTTATTACTGTTTCCCCATCCTCCCGTCGCCGATCCCGCCAAGGAGCTCTCTCCTCCGCCTCGGAGACGGCATCCTTTCGGTATACCCCATCTCGTAAAGTATTCGTTACTATAATTAAAGCTTTTTCGGGTAAATTCATCACCCTGGACCGTTAGTGATAACGTCTGATAAGGCTGGTTTGGAATGTTGTTTGGAGTTGTACTCCTCTTAACGCTACGCTTATTACTACAATTAATTCTATTATTATCATCCTGAAGTAAAAGAGCACCAGAATATAGTCTCTCTTCCATGTTAGCCTGAGTTTTGGTGATGTCGTCACATGTCTCACGTTGTGTTTGTGCTTGGAAAAGACTATTACTGCTAAAGCTGGAAGAACCTTGGTGGTGACTTGCTGACTTTACGGAGGAGCTCTGCGAACAATACACACAGCGTTAGGGCTAAAAACTTAAAGGAAGGGTGACAATAATAGAGGGATGTTGTTTGGTTCTATTTACCTGTAGCGCACCACATTGAGTGGTGTGGGACGGAGGAAGAGACTCCTGATGAATTGAGCTGGTTATCACAGTAAGAGAGAGCGAGAGGGCAGGAGGGGAGCAGATGAGGGGGCCAGCTCCGCCCCCCTCGATCTGAGACCTCACTGTCAAGGCACACGGCATGCAGCCTGAAAACAATATAGCAAGCTGTTAAGATTGTAATTTTAAACAGGCTACAGAAGAAAACAAATTACACAAAGTATTCAAAAGTACAAAAGATGAAATTTTTAAGAACCAACAGCCGTCCATTACCTTTAAAACACGGCTATCAACCTACACAGGTTAACCCTTTGACAGCCACAAGCCGATATAGCATCGGCTAAAAAACTTAAGCCTTAAAAAAACTTTAAAAAAAATATATAGCATTTATTATTTAAGATCTATATATATAAGTGGCACTCATTAACTGAACACTTAAAAAGAATACAATTATGTTAAAAAGTCTGAAAATACCAACCACCACGGGCAACGCCGTACGGGTTAGCTAGTATATGGTTATATTTTTGTGTTTATAGTGTTTCGGTATTTGTTTTTGTATCTTTTTATAGTTAAGTGTTTGTTCTTTTTAATATAAGTAATAAACGGTGTAGTGTTTCACCAGCTAGTGAAGATTTTTTCCTTTTTAGAAAACGAGTGATGCTATAAAATTTCAGATTTTCCTTTTAAAAACCGAGTGACTCTTTAAGGTTTAAGATTTTTATAAAACGAGTGATCTTATAAGGTTACAGATTTAATTTGTAATAACTTTATAATCTTTCAGATTTTATTTGTAGAAAAACATGTGTTCCTATAAGGTTACAGATTTTATTTCTAGAAAAGTAGGGATCCTTCCAGATTTTATTTCTAGAAAACATGTGATCCTGTAAGTTTACAGATTTTATTTCTAGAAAACGAGAGATCTTATAACCTTTCAGATTTTATTTCTGTAGAAAACATATGATCCTATAAGATTACAGATTTTATTTCTAGAAAACAAGGGATCCTATAACCTTTCAGATTTTATTTCTAGAAAACAAGGGACCCTATAACCTTTCAGATTTTATTTCTAGAAAACTAGAGATCTTATAGCCTTTCAAATTTTATTTCTAGAAAACATGTGATCCTATAAGGTTACAGATTTTATTTCTAGAAAACATATGATCCTATAAGGTTACAGATTTTATTTCTAGAAAACAAGGGATCCTATACCCTTTCAGATTTTATTTCTAGAAAACAAGGGACCCTATAACCTTTCAGATTTTATTTCTAGAAAACAAGGGATCCTATACCCTTTCAGATTTTATTTCTAGAAAACAAGGGACCCTATGACCTTTCAGATTTTATTTCTAGAAAACGAGTGATCCTATAAGGTAAGATATAAGGATATGAGTGATGCTATAAAGGTTTCAGAAATCTTTTAATGTACAGACCCCAAGCATTCCTTATATAGGTTTTCAAGATGCTAGAGACAACCCTGACGGAATAAAAGTAAACTGACCTGTGTGCGTTGTTTTATTTCTGCAAAGTTCGAGTGAGCAGCTTGGTGTCATACTCAACACAACATCCTCTACGCTGCAATTGATTGTGTCCTGGAACAGAGACAAAATACCAATTGATATTAATACTTCAAACAGTATACAGCGGAGTCCCGCTAATCCGAACTAATTGGGACCGACCACTGTTCGGTTGAGCGGAAATTCTGAATAGACGAATTTCATAATATCAACGTATTGACATTGTAAATGGGTAAATATTGTGCGGAGACATCTGCTAATGTCAGCTCTATACAGGACTGATCGGCTTAATGAACAGGTTCAGTGAAAGTCGGAAAGGAAATACATTAAAATGGCAAGTGTTTACAATAAAGTGTTCTAAATACATTCAAAGAATACTAATTTAGTGAAGAATCTGTGAAAATTTCACTCATTTATACCATATACCGTTTTTCTAAGGCTCAAACGAAAAGCACGCAATTTCAATAAAATATTTTCTGCAGAGGCATGAGTAACAACTACTACCTAAATGGGTTAAGGCCTCTGGTAATTTCATATATGACATGACCCTAAATTTGTCTTGCAGTAAACAGTTTAAGGATCTTATTGGAGGCCTAGTTTGTGGGAAAACTAAGTAATCTATTGAAACTTTAAATTATTTTTTAATCTCATTGGATAGTCACAAATAGGTATAACTAAATTTACCATCTATCCCATTCACATAATGGGTGTAATGGACTATTTTATCACTTAATTTATTGTTTTTTGATAGAAGATGTGTGTTATCAAAACGGTAGTCAATGGTGGTTATCAAAGTTAGTAGTTGTTCGACCGTGAAACAAAGCAGACGTCTATCCAAATTACGTATCAAAGTTGTGTGGTATGTGTTGTGAGTTAAATGTTTTTGTGTTAGATCTAATGTGAACATTTTAATGTTGTTAAAATCAGATGATGAAACGTATGTTTCGAAGCGCGTTATAAACATAAGCTGAATGAACTCACACAACGGATAATAAACGGTACCAGGAACTGGCACATACTTTCTCACAAACATATTTAAATTATTAAACAGATTCACAGTGACTTCAAAATTGTAGGTGGAGTAGGAGAGGTGATTTAAAGTAGGAGATTAACTAATAAATATTATTATTATTATCTAGAGAGAAAACTATTCAATCGATTTCGAACAAATTTGCACCAAACACGTAAGTTAGGGCTGTATAGATGCACGAAAAAAGATTTTGAAAATTTTTGAAAAACAACCCCCTTTATGGCCAAAAAACCCTCCAAAATCAGTTATTATTATTATTATTATCTAAACGAGAATTTTTAGAAAGATGCGGTTTTTTGCATATGGTAGGGTACGTTAAGGGCTACAAATAAGCCAAATTTTATCAAAATCGTTAGAGCTGTTTTTTTACAAAAAAATAATAACTGATTTTTTGGGTGGTTTTTTGCCATTAAGGGGGTTGTTTTTCAAAAATTTTCAAAACCGTTTTTCGTGCATCTATACAGGCGTACTGTACATGTCTGGTGCAAATTTGGTTGAAATCGATCGAATAGGTTTCTCTCTAGCTTTGTATACTTTTATTAAAGTAGGCGATTAACTAATAAATATTATTATTATTAGCTAGAGAGAAAAATATTCCATCGATTTCGAACAAATTTGCACCAAACACGTCAATTAGGTCTTTATAGATGCACATAAAAAGGTTTTGAAAAATTTTGAAAAACAACCCCCTTTATGGCCAAAAAACCCCCCAAAATCAGTTATTATTATTATTAGCTAAACGAGAATTTTTAGAAAGATGCGGGTTTTTGTATATTGTAGGTCACATTAAAGGCTACAAATAAGCCAAATTTTATCAAAATCGTTAGAGCCGTTTTTTTATAAAAAAATAATAACTGATTTTTTGGGGGTTTTTTGGCCAAAAAGAGGGTTTTTCAAAATTGTTCAAAACCCTTTTTCGTGCATCTATACAGGCGTACTGGACATGTCTGGTGCAAATTTGGTTGAAATCGATCTAATAGTTTTCTCTCTAGCTTTGTATACATACAGACAGACATTTTGTAAAAACCACTTTTTTGGACTCAGGGGGTCCCAAAACGGATATTTCCACAAAAATCTCAACATCGATTTTTTTTGCGATCACTATACTTTCTCTATACTATAGTATAGTGAGAAAGTAAAAGGTAAATTTAGTTATATTTCAATTGTTTTGTTGGATGAAGTCACACTAATTACAAATGAAACTTGTTTAAGACACGGTTGAAATGAACGGCCGTACGAGTAGTAAGGCTTGCTTAATAGGATGACAATTAATCAAGATAAAAATACAAAACTCAAACCAAATAATAACAACCGACAGACCAACATCCGTTAATCAGAGCACATACGCTTTCAGTAGAGTACTATCAGTTGATTAGATTAAGCAATTCAATGCAAGTGCAATGTAAGATTGTATCTGAACCACCTCTAGCTGGCACACTCTGTTATCTATATTATAATAGCCTACGGCAATACAACTGATTACAACATGTTGTAACATTTATAGACTATTGAATGACTTGTATGTAGGCCTACTAGCCTAAATATACTCCTATAAAAACTCCTGTAACAAAATAGTATAGCTCATGATTATGTAAAATAACTACCATTTTAAACACACGTGTTACATCACTCCACTTCAGACATATAACAGCTGATTTCGCTCATCATCTGTAATTCTAGCCTAGATTATACTTTGTGGTTATGTTTACAACTTCAATCGAAACAAACTTCTAATAATGTCTGGATACTGGTTGTTTTTGTGAATCAGTTATAAACTAAATTTTAAACTACCACTATTTTGGGATATTGGTCTGAATTATCGCTATTTTCGTAGAATCATTAAAGTCGGAGATCCTATTAAATTACAAAATTACATAGGCATACTGTCGATAAAAACTAAAGTGAATTTAAAAGTGAACAATAATATAGTTTTGCCATAATATAGTATGACGTTAAAATCTTTGTTTTAAGTAGGCCTATATAATTAAAATCTACGATCTTTTGTTTTGTTTTAGAAAATTTATTTCAGGTCATTGAATAAAATGTAGTCTCTATAGATTTACCATGTTGAAAATCTCAAACGGCGAACACCCAGTTACATAGTTTGTTGTTTGTAGGCCTACGCAATTTCTTCTGAAGAACATAAACAGAAAATGCATAAAACATTTTCAATCACTTCTAACCACAAAACAAGTCATAAAGCCTACATTAGTTCTACAACAAATTAAACTTAATATTATGAAATTGTATTTTTTCTCACAAGTGTCAAATTAATCTGCACGTGAACTTACTGGAATAAAACCAACACAAAATCTCAAATTAATACGTTTATTAACTCAAACGCGTTTCAACGACAAAGTTGCCATCTTCAGTGATGCACGAGCTACAATAGTCAAACTATTACTGAACTTATTAGTTTAATAGATCATTTCTGGTTCTGGAATAATTCGTGTAAATAGTTTAAAGCGATTGTACAGTTTGAATAACGATCAAAAGTGTAAACTAATATTTGGTAAAATAAGACAGCAGAAATTATGTAAACAAAGCTTTATGTCATGTATCAACTTCAAAATTGCAACCTTCCATGGTATGCCGCTTGATTCCGACCGTAACTCATTCGTCTTAAAAAATTACTACCTATTAAATAAATTAATTTGTAAAACATGAGTACTTTTTTATTTTACAGTGCGACTTGCTAAAACGTGTCATTTCAAGCAACTTTTAAAAGGGAAAATTTTTTAGCTTCTACCACAAAAAAACATTGAAGTAGTGTTAAAAACCCTCTAAGAGAAACAAACTTTCCATTAAGTTGTTCCGTTATTGTTTTTTTGTTCCCTTGTTTTTGTGGTTCGTGGTTTCACGAATCAGTGTG
>JAGFPH010000891.1:110499-121062 GCA_018207615.1 Philaenus spumarius | reverse complement strand
CCCTCGGGTTATGGCCGATTAGCTTCGCTCGCAACGGAAAAACTCACTTTGTATGGTACTTTTTATGGTATTTTGTTTTGATCGATTTTGGGGGAACCACTCGGGCTATAACCAGACGGGGCTATAAGGTCGTATATAAAATAAAAAACGTGCAAAATAATATCATTTTTATAAAAACCCAAAAAAGTTTTTAAATTAGGTAAAAAAAACCTGCTTTTGGTTATTGGATTTCTGACGAACTCGTCCGAACGACTCGGAAACCCGAATCGGACATAAAATGCTACCGTTAGAGCGCGAACACACATATAAATATAATTTTGAATGATATCCCAAAACGTGTTCTGGGGACCTGATCGATGCTCATTAATCACTCCCTACCTTAGGTCTCACCATAAGAGTCGCTGCAATAGCTCGTTTCTTATGGAAATTTAGTAATAATTTCATTTAACCTTTTTTATCAATTTTGAGGTTATGTTGGATCGCACAATTTATTAACAAGAATAAAATATGTGTGTGGAGAAAAGGGCTTTGCGCCTAAATATCATTAAATATATGACGTATTGGTCTTTAATATCCCTTGACGTTATGAACCCTCGGCTGAACCAAATTTCAACGCATGTCTGGCAGGCGCCGTTCCTGTTTATTTCATTTTAACGCCATTAAGCTGGGTTTTCCTAGCTCCGCACTTTCTGCGGAGCGCACTGCGGAGCCTACTCAACAACATGTAGTAAGACGGGGCCGTTTTCCTAGACCCCTCCGCAGTCTGAGAGCAGTCAAGTGCGGACCGCGGAGCGCAACAGAGCCATTTTTGGGCACTAGTTTTATTTTTACAAGAGAGTGCTGTAGTTGTATGAATATTATCGATATAACATCTACAATGTCTATTAAGTTTACGGCTAGTGAGGATGGTTAGCTCGTCGGGAGTCATCCAATACTGTGGAATATTGCCGATAAACAGTTTGAAAACACCACTTTTTTTCCACCACTAAATTAAAAAATCCTTAATTTTGTGCCTCCCAAAATTGTGCTCCCTAGGCGGCCGCAAATGTCCGGCCCTGGGCCTAGCCCACTTCGTCTATTACGCTTGACATCGATTGTGAAATAATACATTAGATAATCAATGCTTAATAGGCCTACACTTATTGTTAAAGTAGGTAATGATTAAAATACATTATTACATTGTTTTTTTTTTTAAGGAGTACTTAATTTTTGTATATATATAATATAAACAATATTATATTTCAGCACAAAATTGTACAAGCAGAATAATATACACTATATACACACTGATTTAAATAAAAACCCGAACCACAATACAAGGAGCAAAAACTATAACTAAACAACTAAATTGTAAGTTAAGTTTAATACCTATTAAGAGGGTAAGGTATTAAACTTAACTTACAATTTAGTTGTTTAGTTATAGTTTTTGCTCCTTGTTTTGTGGTTCGGGTTTTTATTTAAATCAGTGTGATTTTGTCGCCACAATGCTCTTTTATTTGTTTAAACACTATATACAGTTGTTTTCGTCTGCTAAGTTTTGATTTTACTTTAAATAATCATGTTAATTTAGGCAATTTAAGTACGTTTTTACGGTTAATGAACCGCCGTTAACTTATGTTATTTATTCACTTTTTTTTATTATAAGTAAAACATATTATAAGTGCTAAAATAGTTGTCATTATAGTTGTCAGTATGACTATCAAATTCTGGCACCTTGTACGGCAGGAGTTTGGCCTTTTGATCAGCAAAAGTGGAACGCAATTCTTTTTTGTTCTTTATTTGGGAAGTTGTGACGAAAAGTAGACACTGTATTAAGGCTCGGGTCCCTAAATTCAAAACGGCGAAGTTGGCTACAATTTCAATCTTAACCTAACCTAACCATACCTTCACTTTTAAGCGTGTTTTGGTGTTATTTTCGTCAAAAAACGAAAACTCTATTTTTTTTTTTTTAAGTAAAATAGATTGTGGGTGTTGATCGCTAAGGTTTTTTGCAATATCTCTTTTTGCAACTGAGTAAAAAATTAATAAAGTTTAATTAAAATCATACGTTTATGAAAACAAAACAACTGTTTCTGAAAACGTATTCAGCAATAAACATCCGTATAGGACAGTACTTCGAAATGAAACCAAATTTTTAAATTAACGGAAAAAATTACTTATTTTGTAGCTTTGCTCTTACGGGAATCAGATTCAATATGACGACCCTTAACCAATTCAAAATCAACGATAAACAGATAGCAAAAGGAATATATTTATGTAGTAATAATACACTACACAGTAATCCCCGGTTAACTGAACTAAAGAAGGGGGAGCCGGTTCGGATAACTATTTCTTCGGTTAAGCCATGAACATCTAGGCTAGCACTACAGTTTTGAAAAGTTTTGAAAGTCAAACGAATTCAAAAATCTCTTTGTAAGCTACACTTATGTTCTTAAGTTAAAAAATACATTTTTAGGATTACAGTACATCGCAATATAATCATTAAATTAAACGCAACAGTTTTCAGTGTTATTATAGTTTCATATAGCAGTGTTATAGTTTTAAACTGATAAAAAAATCAAGTACGCAGAGCAACTGCGCAGCTAGGAAAACGCTACAGAGCAGCGCACTGCGCTGAGAGGTCCGCAGTGCGCTGCGCAAAAAGTGCGGAGCTATAAAAACCCGGCTGTAGGCTGTGTTTACACGATATTAACTGCAAGATGTCGATCGTCAAACATGGCGCGACCTGCTTCGCGATTCAACCAGCGTGCGCCTAGAAATTAAGTGCACAATAACGGGAAATATAAGATAGACACAATGTGTACCGCACCATGAACACAGATTCACAGTTCTCTTAACGCACTGTTTCTCGCGCAAGCGCAGAGTAAACCGGCCGAGATAGTAGGCAACCGCAAGGATCTTGTCCGAGTCCAAGCATTTAACTTTAATTATATTACAACTAGAGGGCTTCGCTCACCAACCCCCGCGGCGACTCGTTAAAAAAATGTTAAAAATGAACACTAGGGCTGTTATAATAACTTCCTATTTTCTAATTATCCTCAACGTTTAAACGGCCGATATTTTGAAAAAATTGCAGTTTTCGGACATATTTTTATATCGAATTTTGTCTTTATTTCGACCCACACAACCACCCCATTTAGTATCTCCGGGCATTACAGATGTTGCGGTAGGCCTATTAGTAAATATCGATATTATCGTGATATCGGAAAAATAATTTCAATATCGGATTTCGATAGTTTTAACTTTACTGTGGAACTTACGTTATTTTGTTTAACATAATTCCAACTCCTGAAAATAAACTCCTATAACAGCGAGTGTACGTGAGCAACGGGATAATACAACAGCTGATTTATTTCACCCAACATCTGTAATAATTAAACAAAACCTAGCTTAGATTATACTTTGGGGTTATGTTTACAACTTCAATCAATAATATAATTTCTTGTGAAATCGATTTTTCCTTTAACGCGGGTTGCGGAAGGAGTTAACAATAGAAAATGTAATGCATAACAAAAAAAGTGTTATTAATTGGTTGCTAAGGCAATGACAAATTGTAAAATACAAGTAACGAAAAAGCGTTACCAAATTGGTTGCTATGGCAATGAATGTAAATACATTCAAGAAACATGTGTTTTGCTTCATCAATAATTTAAATTAAGAGACGATCGGTTCTGTCCGGCTTAGTTCAGATATTATCATCAAGCGCTGAAATACATTCAATAAACATAAAATGTTCATTCATCAGTCTAGGCCTAACCTAAAATTATTGTATGTATATTTATTTTACCTGTCTTAACGGCAACATACATACAATAATTTTAGGTTAGGCCTAGAAAGTAATTTTAAGTCTAGGCCTAACCAAAAGTTATTGTTTATTTATTTACACGAAATTTGATGCACGCATTTTTTATACGGGCTAGAAGCCCACTAAGAAAGGATTTTAAAATATTTGGCCTGAAAGGGTTTGAAACAACCCCTAAAACAATAAATATTGTTTGTTATACATATCTCAAAAATCCTACCGCCTAGGAACGTGAAATTTGGTACATGTATTTGTCACAGGGGCTAGAGGAGCAATAAGAAAGGATTTTAAAATATTTTACCTGTAAGGGTTGAAACAACCAACCCCTAAAACCATAAATATTGTTTGTTATATATCTAAAAAAAAACTTCCTTCTACTAACGTGATATTTGGTAAACGTATTTGTCATAGGCACTAGAGGGGCATTAAGAAAGAATTTTAAAATATTTGGCCTTTAAGGGTTGAAATAACCGATAAAACAATAAACATTGTTTGTTATACTTTCCTTAAAGCTAGAAAGCTGATTTTTTTTTTACATTTATTTCTTATAAAATACATATAAAAAAATAAAATAAACCAGTTTTACGTTTTATCACGTTCTGCTAAGGGGTGAAATTTAGGAACAACCCCTATATGTATAAATATTAATTTAATACCGCCAAGAAACGTGAAATATTTGGTACACATATTGCTCATAGGCGCTAGAACCGCACTAAGATAGGATTTTAAAAAAATTGGTCTTTAAGGGTTGAAACATTCCCTAAAACAATAAATATTGTTGGTTTACTTTCCTTAAAGCTGAAATTTTTTAAATTAATTTCTTACAAAATACACAGAAATGTAAATAGGTTTTATAATTTGTTACGTGCTACTATAGTTGTGAAAATGTGATAACAATCTCTAAATCAATAAATATTTATTTTTAGTTTGCTTAAAGATATAGAGCTGAAATTTTCTACATTTATTTCTTACAAAATACATATAAAAAATAAACCAGTTTTACATTTTGTTACGTGCTGTTAAGGGTTGAAAATTTAATAACAACCCCTAAAAACAATAAATATTAATTGGAATTCTTTCCTTAAAGCTAGAGAGCTGAAATTTGGCATGTATTCATTTTAAGAAAATATTTTAGACGTAAGCTGATCAAAACAATCCTGATCTATACAATGGCATATTAAATACGTATCTGGGTGATCTGCAAACATCCAGCTAAGACTGTGATTTACCAGTCTGTAGATTTAGCGGTTGAAAAAGAAGACCCTCTTCACTCTGGTTTTTAATTTTTTTTTATTGATTTAATTTATTCGGCACACATACCGTGACGAAGACAATTGATGGGCAGAAAGTGAACAATAAATACCAAACTAATTGAAAATACTGTCGTGAAATAATAGATGAAAGGAAAATGAGAGAAAAATATTACAATTAATTAAGAATCATAGTGATGAAAAAAACAAATTCCCTGTTGCGAGGCTAATAATAAATGACAATTGAAAGATTAAAATTATGTGTGTTGTGTATGTTGCCGTTAAGGCTGGTAAAAGAATTGAAGAAAAGGCGTGATGAACTTCGTTCCTGACGGGGGGGGGGGGGGGGGGGGGGTCCCCACGACCGCACACATTAACTTTTTTTATATAGAACTTAAGTTGGCTATAATACGTAATAAGATTTGCTTTGAGGTTATAAAATTGATATAGTAAATACAACCTTTTATCATCAATATATTCGTTTATACAAATTTAAAGAGGAGATACCCATTCGTTTAGCTTCGGAAACATTCGTACTTCTTCGTATAACACATAGGCCTACACATATTCAATTATTAATTTCTTCACTATAATATTAATAACTTCTAAATCATTTGATGTATCAATATAAAATAAAAAGCAATCTATATATAATAATAAAAATGAATTGCTTTTTCTTTGTAAGCGCATCACTGGAGGAACGGCTGGATCAACTTGGCTATTTTTTGTTTTAAAATGTTCGTAATAGTCCGATCTAGGTTTTCATAAATAGAAAAATTTGAAAAGTTTCCTGAAAAAGTTTCAAATTCGGGAAAAACTGAACATCGTTTTTTCTATGAACTCAAGACCATAACTCACGAAAACAGCTGTTCTAATAAAATGCTTAGTAACACATGTTTGTTTACATTCATTACCATAGTAACTTTACTTATCTATTTTTTTTCTATACTAATATTATAAAGAGGTTGTAAAGTTTGTTTGTTTGTTTGTATGTAGGGGGTAATCTCTGGCGCTACTGAACCGATTGATAAAATAGTATTACTAATAAAAAGCTACACTATCCCTGAGTAACATAGGCTATAATTCATTTCGGTAAAAACCTTTTTTTATTTTAATATTTGTAAATTTAGTCGAAAAAAATCTTAGGTTAGGCCTGGAATGATAAACCAACACATGTATTTACATTTATTACCATTGCAACCAATTGAATAAAATAACAGATAATATAGATGTTTGCTTCAATATTTCCATTAACAGTTGATTTCAAAATTTGAAGCAATTATTTTTGTATTTCTAGCTTTTAGGTTAGGGTTTTAAAGTGTAGACCTGAGCTTTGCTGGTTCTTTTAACTATTATTAACTGCTGTTATAAAATATAAGAAATAATTTGGGTTTGAACATTTAACATTATTTACCATTTTAGTTTTGAGGTTATTATTAATATTACACCTTTATTATAAATAAAACAACATATGTTTTTAGAAAGTTCCGCTGGGGGTTGGCGTGCGGAGCACGCAGGGGTCTCCCCTAGTCATTTATAATCAGTTAATTATCGTTCAAAACCAACAAATCTTTTACGTTAGATTGACCAATTTAAAGCAAACAAAAACAAAAATCAACTAAAAATGCTTACTATATTTTAATTAAATTCAAACATTGTTGTTTTTTACATATTAGGCTATATACAACGGCTGATTCGGATCAAAAACTGAACATAATTTTAGGTTAGGCCTACAATAAACCAAAACACGTTTATTTGCAACCAATTGGACTAATTTAGAATCAGGATTTTACAATTCTTCACAACTGTTTTTGTTTTATATTACCGTAGGTAAAAGCAAACAAAAGGTTTACTGTATAATATATAAAGGTTTACAAACTATAATTCTCAATTTGTGTAGTAGGCCTATATTCTTAGTGGAATAAAAACCATTTTATAATTCGATTACTTAAGTCAATGTAATGCAATAGAATAACTACCCTTTAAATTAAATCAAGCAATAGCGAAGCATTGCTGGGTCCACTAGTTAAAAGATAATATTGTATCTTTATTTTGATATACAAATACAACATTTTAACACATGAGCCTACAGTTTTATAAAATCCCCTCAGATAGGTACCGGTAGGCCTACATAAAGTTTGTTGTTTTAAAGTATTTTTTTGAAATGATAGATTTCTGATGTGGATCTTAATTAATCTGCATGCGATTTTTCACGGGGGCTTACTAGATTAACATAGCCTCTGGCCACACGTAAGTAAACAATTACCAATAAGGCTGAACTTAAACTGTAGCCTTTTGTTTTGAGTTTTCCCCCGAATTCCTACAATTTGTTTTCCGCGAAAATAGTTTTTTTAGAGCTAGTTTGACGTGTAGTTCCTGAATGCAAGCAAAATGTATCACTACTTCTGGTCACACTAAGTAAACAATTACCATTATATTTTCACGTTTCAAAAGATAATAACGATATCATATTTTGATGTTGCTGATATCGATATTTTGTTTCGAAAATACAGAAAACATCCCGATATCGCAACAACCCTAACAGCCAATAATCGTAATAGCTAAGCTCTCGTACTCTTTAGGCCTACTGATGTTTTATAACGAGGAATTCGCTCTCGCTAACAAGTTTCAAGCCTGTTAGATTATAAGCGAGGATTCCACACCCTTTTTTTTAACGCGTGCGCGTAACTCATTCTCGTCCGTGACCTTGGCCGCATTCTCTGGTCCAGTGGGATGATTGCTGGGTAGTGACGAGTCGTACGTCCGATTCTCTCGTTACTCGGGAGCCTACGGGCTAACGCATTACAAAATTCGACTGCTATGAAATGCTGAATTTTATTTGACAAGGAATTTGCTAAGACCGGTTGAAACGAAATCGGTTTAACTTTTCTAAAATACTCTCTGATCGCCAACACCTGTCCATTGGTAAAAACGGGTTAGGCAAAGTGTACACCCAAAAGGTTTCGTGCCGTAAAAAAGTAGAGTGGTAAATATGGTCAATTTGGTAGCAAAATAGGACGTGGCGCCCTAGAACTTGCGGGGCCCTGTGCGATACGATATTTCAGGAACCCTCTTAGTTAGGGCAGGGGCTGATGTCGCGGGTATTAAGCAAAAATGGGAAATTTTTGAAAATTGTTAGGCAAAATTGTACCGTAAGATACCGTAAAAAGGGAGTTTGTCTTGTGCGAGCGAAGCGAAGTGGCCACACTCCGAGGCAATGTTCCACTGCGAGCGGAACGAAGAGCCGTGTGAATCGAGGCTGGAGGATGAGGTGCACAAACAATTCTACTAATAATCGTACACGTAGGCAGCTATTCAGCTCCTTCCTGGGTAGACAAATTTTCCAAATAGTTGAAACCCTGAAAATATAAACTTAATTCTGGAAATTCGCTCAACACACGTCAGCGGTTCAGCTGCGATTTGGAATTATTCTATTTGTACAGTAGCATTTACACAACGAAGTGTTGTTTTCATTTGAACTACGTTTTTTCGTTGAGGGGGAAATACTAAGTTTGAGTCGTCAAACTTGGGGAGGAAACCCATGGATTAACTGACAAAACTATCAAACAACAGTAAAACAGCGTACAACTTGATAAATTTGTCTTGCAAATTAATTATTGCCTACGATTTGTTTCTATGACGTTCAACTCGTTAAATTAATGGTCGCTGTTTTTCAAGTTTGTGATTTTAAAGAGCATTTTTGGAACGAAGTTCCTTAACGCGGGTTGCGGTAGGAGTTAACAAATATAAAATGTAATGCGTAACGAAAAACATTTTATCAATTGGTTGCTATGGCAATTACAAATAGAAAATACGCGTAACGAAAAAGCGTTATCAAATTGGTTGCTACGGCAATGGATGTAAATAAGAGACGACGGTTCCGTCCGGCGTAGTTGATATTATCGTCGATAGCTTAAATACATTCAATAAACATAAAATGTCGGTTCATCAGTCTAGGCCTAACCTAAAATTATTGTGTGTATATTTAATTTATTTTACCTGCCTTAACGGCAAAATAGGCCTACATACAATAATTTTAGGTTAGGCCTAGAAAGTAATTTCAAATCTAAGCATTTAAGAATGGACATTTAACTGTGTTTACCATCTTTAGCTTTGATGTTATAATTAATTCTACGCCTTTATTGTAATAACATTAAACGTATGGAAACAGTAATATTTGAAAAACAACAAACTAATAATAAACGGCAATTGAAAGATTAAAATTATGTGTGTATGTTGCCTTTAAGGCTGGTACAAGAATTGAAGAAAAGGCGTGAATGAACTTCGTTCCTGACGGGGGTCCCACGACCGCACACATTTACTTTTATTTAAATTATGTTTTCTAATTAATCTGCCCGTGATTTTTCACTGAGGCTTACATTACTATTACACAATACTGTTTGAATAGGATAATATTAGTTTCCGAGTTAAAATTGGTAAATTTAACATAGCGTCGATGGGGACGTCATACTCCACTTTATAACGGGAATAGGTTAGTAGAAATTTCAATTGAAACCAACCTTAGAGCCTGTACACATTTTACAATTGAACCCTGTACAACAACCCTTCCAAATAGTAGCAGGCATGCGTGAAGCAACAATGCATTTTAAAGGGATTTACAGTATTTTCCCACACGCACACCTGCATAATCATCGGATCAGCTGTGGTAAAGTTTGTGTACAGAAACAGCTGATTGTACGCCTACAGCACTACTGCCGCCGTCACGGCTGGTCAGGCAAACGTCACGGCCTGTAGAGCGTTACGAAAACAGCGGTAGTTGTGCAGAATAGATTAGAACACTCATCTCCAGTTTGCTTTTAATAACGGGCAAAATCTGTTGCTAAAGAAGGAAACTTTTACAAAAAAAAAAAAAAAGAACAAAGCAGTCGTGGAACTGCCAAGTGAAAACTGTCATGAATATAAATCTTAGGTTATATTGGTTTAGTCCGAAATTTGTTCATTAATGTTATCTTATAACATTTAAAATTGAAATATAAAAATAACACAAACATATAGTCAAATAATAATAAAAGACATAATTTTAGGTAGTTAGGCCTATACTGAACCAACACACGTTTCATTAATGCATTTACATTCATTACCATGCAACCAAGTTAGCAAATGTGTACATTGAAAACAAAAATGAGAAACACTTTGTCCATTTTAGAGGTGCTAACAAGTAAACTGTTTTAACTTAACTCACAAAATGAGGAAGCACAATGTCCAATTCATCGATAGCGAAACGTGACTAAAACCCACACAGCTATTGAGTTTAAAACCTTTGAATGTACCAATGCCTATTTCAGATCGTCGATTTCTTCTTCTTTTACGATCAGCTGATTACATTATACTTCTGGTATATATTAGTACGCATGTAAAGCAATGAAAAAGAAGAAACCGATGAAATAAAAAACGCAAAGCGTCTCGCAAGTTCGTATATTTTACCTCATCAAAAAAGTTCAAGGTGCGCCTAAAGAAGTTTTTCACTTAAAAAAAAAAAAACAATTTTAC
>JAGFPH010000891.1:89732-110489 GCA_018207615.1 Philaenus spumarius | reverse complement strand
ATCAAACTCGGGTCGGCGTCGTAGTGCTTATCGCAACACGAGGGGCGAGTTCACGTCTCAAATCTGACCCATGACCATCAGCCCAAAACACGACCGAGCGCGAAAGTAAACACAGTCACTTTTCGACTGCAAAGCATTTCCTGGAGATGTTTTCGAGTACAGTAAACTATGTCCGGAGCGTTTATTTGGTAAGTGTCCAATATAGCTGCGTCATTTACTGTGCACTCTCGGCCAATGAAACTTTCACCCAGGAAGAAGTACCGTGTTTAAAAATATAACACTGCATGGGTAGAGAAAGTTGGGGCAAAGATTGGTTCGAATACCCTTGCAGTGCTGCTCCTGCACTTGATTGGGGGAGAACCGCATTGCTGTAACCTTAAAGTGAACACAGGCGTTTTACAATGTCTAAGGAAAGCACTTGTGCGTTTTGCAAGGATAATTGACCGAGCGTAAGCGACGTCTCCGTTTTAACTCGACAGTTCGGCATTTCCACGAAGACAGTTCGGCAGTTTGTGTGTCTGTCTCACGATTACGGCCAAACGCCTTGACCGATTTTGATGATTTTTTGCATGAATGTTCCTTATTCCTAGGCCGAGCCATGTGTATATACGGTTTTTTCCATTTTTCATTTTTAACCCCTTAAATAAAATAAAAATGGCGGCCGGACCGTTTCTCTCAGTGTAAGCTTTTTTCCAAAGCCAGTTTGTGGCTTAACCGTAAGTCGAATTTAAAAACTAATAACATTTTGCTAAAAGCAAATGAAAGTTTAAACAAAATTGTATTCTTGATTTTTTTCCGTATCTCTAACGGTAAGCTCACAAAATGGCCGTAAACTTTGAATTTGTTTAAAATCGTCCAAGTTTTTGTATTTCAACCATGTTTTTATAGGCTACGTTTATTCTAAACCAATTCAAAAGTGTTCCATAGTTTTTTTGTAGATAAAGGTTTAAAGATTCATATATGCTAGTAAAAAAATTATTGAAGTAAAATTAAGAAAGTTATTAGCTCAAGAAACAATCGCGTTCAGTAACGAAAGGAAAATGTTTAACTTTAGGCCTACATAAAAAGTAGTAAAAATTATTGTATTTTTTTTTCATAAATGTAAAAAAGTTTCGTAATTTAGTTCTAAATAGAATTGTATAAAAATATTTATCAATTGCAAATTTATTATTTTGAAAACACCAGTTTTTATGTTCCTACTACAAGACTGCTAACAAAACTAGGCCTGTTTTGAATAGTACTTTAGGAATATATCATTTGCCCAAAAATGACATATTATTATAAGAAAGTGTAGAGGATAAATCAAAGAATTGAACTGTATACCTGTAATATTATCATTGTAAATTTCATAAAAGTATTTGACTTAGCTTTACTTGAATTACAAAATGAGATGAAACAAATGAAACCTCGCGGCGATAAAGGACATACAAAAAAATGAACGTAGGACACCGTGGGAAGTGTTGGTACATGGGTTGAGATCACTATCACGACGTTTTAACATCGTTTGATTTCATTACTTCTAATATTGGAATATGATATGGAACTTAAGTTAACTTATGATACATTGTTAAGTTTGAGTTATTTAAGTATGTAGGCTAAATATTTAATTGTATGTTGTCCCTCTACAACGCGATATGTTTAGCTATTAAGCTATAACGCATTATTAACCTGTTTCACTGGCTAAATCTTGTGCTTACTTCCTTACTGGCACACTATTTTTAACCTAAGCTCAAAACCACATTTGTTATTTCAACGAGCGAGGTCTACTGTTCACAGAACTACTAGTTTAAAATATACAGGATGTTTCCAAAAAGTGTAGGCTAATTTAATTGTTTTCGTTCAAAAAACTGGGGGGTTGGCGTGCGAAGCACGCAATGTTTCTCCGTGAAAAATGCTACAGGCTATTTTACTTCTATTCGTTCACAAAAGCTCGAGGGTTAGCGTGCGAAGCACGCAATGTTTCTTTATAAAATACGCTAAATGCTATTTTAATTTTTTTTCGTTCACAAAAACTCGGGGGTTAGCGTGGGAGTCGTGCAATGTTTCTTCGTGAAATATGCTAAAAGCTATTTAATTTTTTTACGTTCACAAAAGCTCTGGTGTTGGCAAGCGAAGCACGCAGTGTTTCTTCGTGAAAAATGCTATAAGCTATTTAAATTTGTTCCTTCACGAAAGCTTGGGTGGGGGCGTGCGAAGCGCGCAATGTTCCTAATGAAATAATATGCTTACAGAATTTTAAATTTTTTTCGTTCTCAAAAGCTCGGGTGGAATACACATTTTTGTAAATTCGACCCATCACTAGTAACCACGAAAACCGTGAAAACCCAAAGAAAAGAATACCGAAAAAAGCACGGGCATTGTACCACACTACAATATAAAATCCGATAATGGCTACAAGAAACAATGTAAGCATAATAGCCTAATTCAATTAATTGTTACAGATTGTACTACAATATTTGTAAACGCACTGCCGCTGTTAGTAAACATAAAATCAAACAATACAACATCCTAACAAATGCTTACAAATACCCCTCTCTCTCTCTCTTCTGGGGGGGGGGGGCAGAGAAAGAGAATATAGTAAACAAATGCATGTAATGATTTTACAACGCAGATCGTCATTCTAGGTATTCAGTAGCCTACAGAACAGAAGCAGGCGGATCAAAGTTGACGCATGCGCTTTGGCAAGCCACTGCTGGCTATATTTAGACCGACAACATTCATAACGAAACGTTGTAAAGCCTGGTTATCAACTACAGGAAGAAGAAGAAGTCGTTTTAACTCCTTTGAATTACTGTATTACGTTTTAGTCTCACATGGTAGGTCTATGTAATTGTTTTCTCGTATGGTACTGAAGGATAAAAAAATAATTCGTGGCTAATAGTTACTGATATGACAATAATAGGTTTTTTCTTGAGTTATAAAAAACTACGGGCTCTAGCCCCTACTCGCTTCGCTCACCACCTCCCGCTGTTATTCGCAGCGAGCAAATGGAAACATATTTCAGTATTATATACTCTATTTTCACTGAAATTACCATTGATTAGGACAGACGCACTTGGATCGGGGGGCGGTATCCTAGATCATGACGCACGCGCATAGGGCCAGGTTTTTTGTGCGAGTGACAGGATTTATTTGTATATAGTAGAGAGGTATAAACATAATCTAAATACGCTGTTGGTTGTTAAAAAAAACATTACCCGATTAAAAATTTGCCAAGTTGGTTGCTATGGTAATAAATGGTTGCTTTCAAGAAATGTGTTTTCGTTCAGAGTATAGGCCTAACCTAAAATTATTTAAACCTTTCATACAAATCAGCTGTTTTATTTGTAATATGTAACAACATGTGTTTTAATTACAATACAATCGGCCTTTTCCGCTGATTTTTGTTGACCTAACCTCAAAAAATCTGTTAGTTGTGGTTAATAATAAATTGATAAAATTTGATAAATTTGGTTGCTATGTTAATGAATGTAAATTCATTCAACAAATATTTGTGTTGCAAAGCTTTTAATCCGAATCAGCTGATTTATCTGTTATTAAGGCTGAGAGTAAACCTCTTGCAAATTATCGTTTAAATATCTATAGAAAGTATCCCATTTGAGTAAATTACACATTTTATTGTTCACGAAACTTTAGAGAATATTGTAATACAGATGAAATTTTGTTATTTCTGTCTTAAGGGTCGGCTCTAGTAAAACAGAAAGCAACCTGCGACTCCCTTATAGCGGCGATAGGTTACAATATTGCTCATCCTAAATCCATTTAAAACCCGCAATTATTCAAATAGCGTTTTTTTTTTAATACCAAACTCTTGGGGACAAAATTCTTCA
Organism: Philaenus spumarius; assembly: GCA_018207615.1. Taxonomy (NCBI): domain Eukaryota; kingdom Metazoa; phylum Arthropoda; class Insecta; order Hemiptera; family Aphrophoridae; genus Philaenus; species Philaenus spumarius. The sequence continues at coordinate 106,659 of JAGFPH010000891.1, read as the reverse complement.
TCCGAATGGTTTGGTAATTTTTCGCTATAGTTAATAGTTACAAAGTAAAAAAAATATTTAAAATCACCCTATAGCGGCGGTAGGTTACACGGACATTGCTCAGCCTATAACCATTTAAAACCCGCAATTGTTCAAATAGCGTTTAAAAAAAAAAAATACCAAACTCTTGGGGACGAAATTCTTCATGAGAATGGCTTGATAGTTTTTCGCTATAAGTAATAGTGACAACATAAAAAAATATTAAAAATCAATGTTTTAAATTGTTAATAAATATTAAACAAAATATTTTTCTTAGTTTTGAAAAAGCCATTTGCATGCATATTGACCATAGCTTTAAAATGACATATATCGTTTATAATTTTCCGATCAAAAATTAAGGAAAAAATTTGGATTTCAATTTAACATTGGTGTTATGGAGTGTCAGCCAACATGGCCGACAGCTATAACCAACCCTTAAGTTTTTACTGTTCCAAAAGATAAACATTTTATTATAAAACCAAAATATAAAAAAACTATAGCAAAAAAGGTTCTTTATGAAAAAATAAACAAATTTCACTTCCTATTAAAACATTTTTTAAAGAAAAAATAAGATTGATTTTCAAAAAATTACCAACAGGCCTACAACTTAAAAAAAAACTAACAATGTATTCTATTCAAGTGAAGCATACACTATTATATATTTTCTTGTTCAGAACGGTACAGAGAACATTGTTACATAGATCAAGTATTTGAGAAAAAAATATCTAGTTTTTTAACAAAAAAATGTTATCCGTAAACGTACGACACCAATAGCCTAATGTCTATTGCTGCTTCTAAGGTTAAGTTATAAGATAATCAATAAAACTAAACCAAAGAATGGCAAGTTATGGGTTTGATAGCGCCAACCCATCCAAAATATTTACCAAACTGATGTTAATAACAACCAATAATTCAACTTGTTATTTTACTGAATATAACGCAATCCTCAAAAATAAATTATAAATTGTCTGTGACGCCCAGTAGCACGAGGTAATGGCACCCACACACAATATGCCTACTGTAAATTAATGGAACACTTTTTTATCTCTATTAAGGTCGAGTCTTAACACAGAACATTAAACTTTGAAGTTAAATACGCTAATAACACATCAATTAATTACAAGGAATAATTTTCAAAACCTAACTTACTGCACTAAAAATTCTTAGGTATTTTCATCCTAAGAAATCTCAGGAGTTATTGTAGTACCGGTATTTAAACACTGTAAGCCCTACTATGGGCTTGTTCATTCACACCTGAGCTATATATACTTCTTAAGGGTGCGATTCATCAGTTCAGCAAATGAAAAGGCTTTTTATATTGCAGAAAATGTCAATACGACTTATTGCTAGCACAACTTGGAACTTTGCAGAAATGGATTTTGAGACTTAGGATATTGATACTTCCGTGCATGTCTTAGAAATAATTTTGTAGCCTACCCGTTATGAAACGAGGTGCGCAAGTATGATAAAATATAATAAGCCTATATACATTTTAGAAATAAATTAATTAACTTTGCAAACGTTGCCATTACTGTGTATTAAGATTAGCATAGGCCTATAATCCTGGTTTTCCAGGACATATATTCCTACTTTTAACAATAAGTGGTCCTACATCTCGAGCATGCTTTACGCAGTTTCAAAACATTTCTGAAAGAGAGAAACGATAATAGGCCTAGCCTACGGCGTAAGTTTACTATTCGACCCTAGATTAATATTTTAGCAGACAAGGACGTTGTTTTACATTCTAGCCTACTATTAAATAAATACTATAAGTTAGAACCTTTTAGTTTTTTTTAAAATTATTATTCTTGCATTTCTGTTGCCATAGATTAGTCTAGGGTAGAATAGTAAACTTGCGACTAGCCTACTTAGGCTACAGCTTTTGGCTTTCAAAATTACTATTTTTATTTTAGTAAAAATGTCAGGATATTTGTTCAAATGTGGCCTGCTTAAACAAATACCTCTGCTGTTTTTACAGTCTTGTATCGATCAATAGAAAACGGTTGTTTTACATTCTACGAATCAGAGTGCGAACGAAAAATCATTGGAGCAACTATGACATCATTGGATTGTTTACTTTTTATTAAAGATTTTAAATAAAGTGCAGGCCTAGCCTAGTATAACTAGCCTAGGCCTATATTATAACAAATTTGGCTAAAATTAATATACAGGCCTACCCCTTCTATCCAACAATGCCAAGACCTAAAAATAACATAGTTTGAACTTTCCTAAACTTTCCAGTTTGTAACCATATATTTATGTTACTACCTAGAGCCATAGATCATGAATAATAAAATAGATCATGCATCCATACGGGGGCTGTGTGCCGAAAAAAAGGGTGTCACGAAAATAGTGCATGATCGCGCCGCGAGGTAGCGCTAGGGAGAAATAATTGGTAGCATTGGTGTTTCAAACAGCTTCCGTCGTTTCCCCAATAGATAGCGCCACAAAAGTCGAACTTCCAATGGAACAAAATATTGCATTGAATCGGAGTTCAATTAGGTTATCCAAATACAATGCTAGAAGCTAAGTTAAACTTTTATAAAAACATTGATTTTTGCATTGTAGTTTAAAATTTTACCCTACTAAAAAACTTATACAACTTCATTCCAGGGTGATATTGATAGGCTAGATTTTGACTCTGATAGTAGCCCTAGTAGTCAAATAATTTTAATCATTTGTCTTCTTGCTTATCCGCCTTTCTTTCGCTTGATGCGTTTCGGGTAGACCCCATCTTCAGAAGTAGATACTGTAGTAGGGCCTAGCAAACAAAGCTTATGAAGATGGCGTCTACCCGAAACGCGTCAAGCGAAAGAAAGACAAAGCTAAGAAAGGCGGATAAGCAAGAAGACAAATGTTTCAAGCATCTTAGCGGAAATAATAATAACAAATGCAATTTTAATCATTAAACAGCTGATTTAAAATAAATACAGAGAACTGAAAGGTGAAAGTCAACTGCATACACAATAATTTTAATTATACTTAGTACATACATAGACATAACATATTATTTTAGAATGATTAATCCCAAAAATGTCTAAGAGGCTCAAATTTCCCAAATTCAATAATGCACAAAAACAGTTGTAATTATAATTGTAATTATTATTATCAAACAATTTAAAATAACAACATTTTTCGTTTTTAGACGTGCAGGCGTACAAACATCACAAATGTGAAAAAGAAGAAAATAAGAATTGATGTAAGAATTTCCACTTTGAGTTTACATTTCTGAGTTTATTTCTTGATATACCTATTCAGTAAAAAACAGTGGGCCTGACAGTAAATAATACATTAAACAAAAAATAACACACTTCTTTAACCAGCTGTAACAATATTTCAAATTTGTAACGCATCTTGCACAACAAACGCCAAAGTTCAACCGCAGTACAGTAACATTATTTCTACAGACATCAGGATCAACATTGACAATACATTTCAGAACGTTAAACACCAATTTCGTTTAAAGTTTCTTGCCAAATAAAAATTGTCCCAAATATAATCATGAACAAAACCAATAAAATCTTACCTTTTGTCACTAAGTAGAATGAAAACTTCACGATTTGCACCTTGCCTTGCACCTCTACAATACACAAAAACAAACATAAGACGCCATTTGTTTTGTCCTAGATTTCCCCTCCTTTCCCCACTTTCTTCTAAAATTATTCTAGTGGCTTTTGATCGCAACTGCAGGTTAGCTGGCAGCAAGTTTAAGTTTTTAATAAAGGGAAGAACAACAGTTTTATAATATTTGTATCTATCCACGAAATAAAAATGTTATTAAAATATCAATTAGTTGTGGATAAAGAATTTAATTAACATATATGGTTGTTAATTTTATTTGTGGGTATGTAAATTAATATCTGCCTATGACTGAGTTAGAATATTATCGATTCAATAAGGATTATTTTGTTTGTTATCAAAAAAGTAAGTCATTACTAGAATGGGAATGTCACTGTCATTATAATTTACTTTACATTATATCTGTGGTCATGTTAAGCAGTTACAAAAGCAAAACGAAATCACATAGGCTGTACCTTCTTTTTTGAATTGCCCTGAACTGGATGTTACAGTATTTGAGTATTAAGATATTTTGTTCTGATCTTGATTTTTAGGTTGGATTTTTGTAAAATTTGCCTTCTTAGTAAAACATGGCTGATTTAATAAACTCTTTGCTTTTAAACTCTAAAAACGCATTGGTATGTACAACTTTAAATTATTATCAATTAATTATTGTGTAGTACGTTATTAATTTTGTATTTAGTCCTAGCCTATGTCTTCTGACTTGTAAGCAAGTTACATAACCTTACTCTAATTTATAAAAGCTATAGAATAATGTACATTATTCAACTGTGTAAAAAGATTTAAGGTTACTTATTACAGACAATAAATAACTAACATTTAGATATTCTATGATCGGCATTTATTTTGTATTTTCCCCCTTTAATTGGCCATGTCAAGTTGTGTGTTCCCATTGGAAAATTTTGTGTATGCTAAAATAAGGGGCAAAATAACTAGGTATGTTGTGTTTTAATGTGTTGTTCGGAATTTTAAATGTTTTTATATTTGTTTGTGATAGCCTCTAATGGGAGTTTAATGGGTGCTAAGAATGAACCCATGGAGTTTTCGAAACCGGGGTAGGCCTAGTCTTTACAAGGTGAGCAATAGACCACGAGACGAGACAGTAACCTATACAAGAGGTACAAACCTCATTACATACAAAGTTTATTTGATTACAAACAATAAAAAATAGGACAAACATTACACAAAAAATGTTTTCATTCAAATGTATACTTTTAATAGTAAACATTTAGAACATATGAAAACAATCAAAATTAGGGATAAATATGTGTAAACAGAAAAATTACATTAGGGCTATTTAGAAACCCTGATGATTCGTCTTGAGGGAAATGAGAAATATTCATCAATAGGCCAAGAAGGGTTAAGTAAAAAAAACAATTATTATGTTTTTAACTTGCATTCACATTAAAACCATTTACAACAATTATTTTTAAGTTCTTCTTTTTAGGATAATTTATCAACATTTGATAAAGTTAAAATTGTCATAGGCAATGAATCTTGCGATCTGGATTCGACAGTATCAAGTTTGGTATACAGTCTATTTCTTGCACTAAAAACAGATGATAAGACAATCGTGATACCTGTTATCAATGTGCGGGAGTGCGATTTCCCTGTTAAAACTGAAGTTGATTATTTTTGTAAAGCTTGTGGAATTGAAACCAAGTATTTTATATTTAGGTAAGTATTTATTATATTTTCTGTTCATATCAAGTTATTATACTTACAAATTATTGTCTTAATGTTCAAAGAATCCTATAAAGTAGGCGTACTTGTTTGTTTACTGGTGACCATAATTATGAACCTTTTTGTACATATTTGAAACTGCACACTTTACTGAACTTTAAAAGGTATAGGCCTAGCTAACTGTAAATCTGAAATATTATAAAAGAAACACACAAACTTGGTTTGTGAAAGTAATATGTAGGCTACCTAACATAATTAGGGCCTATATAAAATTATTGTTGTTTGTGAAGAATAATTTATTACCTAGGTAATTTTAAAATTGCCAAGTTAGTTGCTACGGTAATAAATGTAAATACTTTTGAGAAACATGTTTTCATTTAATATAGGGCTATAGGTAACCTAAAATTGGGTTGACTTTTTGGTCTCAAATCAGTTAATTTATTTATATATATATAACAACAGATGTTTGAATTATATAATACAAAAAGAATTTTCGTTGAAATTTTGCAATTTGTTTTTAAATAAAGTAAATGTTGTCATTATTATAAAAAAATTTTGAAATGTCGTTTATATCTAGGGACGCGGGAGTGTCCCGCGCCCGCCAAGAAAATCGAGAACGAGACGACGACCAAGAACACTGTTTACGCGACAGAACAAGTACGGGTTTTCACCCTCCCCTACCTCGACCCCCTGTGAGTCAATGATGATGATTTTTCGTACACCGATTCTCGAGGGGCCCCTGAGGACGTGTACCAAATTTTAATTTTAGGGACCATCAGATCACAGAGCTATGGAAGTATGAAGATCGTTATTTTTTAAGTTTTTCTACTTCTTGTTCTTTGACAGGGCTACAGTAACGGATCGAGCTTAGATTTTGCACACACATTCGTTATGCTCCAGTGAAGTGTAATTTGTCCCCCCCCCCCAAAAAGGGGGGTATGGGTTTCCCCCCTTTTTTTCTGGGGTGTCACTGGTATTGATTTTTCGTATACCCATTTTTAAAGTGCTCCTGAGGACATTTACCAAATTTTAACTCTTGGGACCATCAGATGTCGAAGTTATGAATGTTTGAAAATCGCTATTTTAAAAATGTTTCTACTTTTTGTTTTCGACGGGGTTACAGCCTCACAGAAATAACGGATCGAGATTAGATTTTGCACACATTAGATTTTAGTTTTTAGGAGTTGGTTAGAAAAGGTCAAGATTTTGTCAAGAGTTGTTCAATGGAGGGACGACCCTGAAAAAGCGGTCAAAATCTACACCCGATAGGCTATCTTCAGTAGAAGGCGAGTTATTTACTGTTTCATTACGCTGAAAATGATTACAGAATGGTTTATTATTTCTTAAAAACTTTTTTTTGTTCATAATTGAAAAATACTCAGTTAATTCAATTGGGAAATGAGGTCACGTATTTCCTCACTATCATTATTTCAGTTCAGTTGAACTATTTTTAACGGATTCTAAATTCAAAAACACTAGGCCTAATTGTTAAATTTTAATAAAACAGCTGATTTCATCCATCATCTGTAATACTAAAACAAAACCCAGCTTAGATTATACTTTGGGGTTATATTTACAAATTAAATCATTATAATTTCTTGTGAAGTTGATATTTTTAAAATATGAGTTATAGAACTAAATGTATGCTATAAATGCTATAATACATTATAAGATTTGCTTTGAGGTAATAAACTGTGTATAAATACAACCTTTTGTCATCAATGTATTCGTTTATACAAATTTTAAGAAGTAGGCCTACCTATTCGTTTACCTTCGGAAACATTCGTACATCTTCGTATAACAACATATAAGCTTATTTCATTATTAAGGTTTTCATTATATTAGACTATTAATAACTTCTAAATCATTTACTCTATCAATATGAAATAAAAAGCCATTAAAAAATAATATTTTTATCTTTCTTTAAATATATAATAATGTTAATAAAACATTTTAATAAATAGGCCTACAGTTGTATAATCCTTGTAGTTGTACACTTTTATCGAGTTAAAAATCCCTGTCGGCATAGTTAGGTAACCCTAGATGAATTCTGTTGTTTTTAAGAAAAATATATGAGATGGGCAGAAAAATAAACCATGTTACAAGGGTTACTAATTAAAAAAAACAAAACAAATAACCTCCTTAAAATAAGGTGGTTTGCCAACTTAAAAATTAGCCTTACAAATAGTTATAGGCTATTTACTTTCTTTTTGACATCAACTTTCTACCATGCGATAAGTGTAGTAAATGGCTGAGATAAGACGTATGATACTTTGATTTTATCGAACCTCCACAAATTGTAACGAGTCAGATATTAGAAGTAATAAATAATAAAAAGTTGCTGTTGTTTTAGTTATTTACAACAAATTATAAACAAAATGTAAAAAAAATATTAAAATATTTTAGTAAAAAATTCATCAAGAAAACTTCAGGATTTATTATTTATATTTCACTTCTAGTAGCAAATATTAAAAATTATTTCTTTAAATAATAAAATATTTCATTATTGACACCTAAAATTAATTTTACCTAAAGAATTAACAAAGGCTTGGAAAAAGAGTAAATACAACTCCAACCTCCACGAAGTATTGCTGGATGGAGATAAAGCAATTTTATTGCAATATCTCGTTTTGATGGAGTTTTCCTCTTTCTCCTTCATGCAAAAAGATGTGATATGTCCTATAAAACAACCCTGTTGTAAAAATTTGCCCGCAAGAAATCCTCCACAGCCGAAAAAAAATTGATATGAATGAAATCCCAAATTACAAATTTTAACTCTCCTCAAACAACGTTGAAAGAATTTTGAAGCTCTCCTTCAATCAAATTAGCGATGAAAGAAATTAACTATTTTACACAGGTTTCTATGTGCACATCAAGACATAGGCGCGAAGCACTAAACATGTTCCTTTGGCAAGATTTCATTCATATCAATTCTTTTTTCGGCTGTGGAGGTTTTCTTGCGGGCAAATTTGTATAACAGGATTGTTTTTTAGGACATATATATATATATATATTACATCGGAACACTTATAGGAGCATTTTTTGGTTTTATGCTACAACCCTATTGACACCTACCTACTAGGCCTATTTCCTTGCAGTTTGATTTGAAAGAAAATGTTGTCATTATTATAAACAAAATTATGAAATGTCATTTTTAGTTCATTGGTGCGCTTTTAGGGGCACTTTTTCAACCCTAATGATACATATTTCTGGATTTAGAATCAATCATTTTAGCCACGGATCAATTTTTATAATATTAATTATAAGTGATTTTTTACTCGTACGTCAATGATCCTTGTTGGTTTTAACTAAAAAACAATTTCAATTTCGGACCTAACTGTCCATCATCAGGTTTTATAAAAATATTATGAACACAACATATAAAGCCGGTTCTACACGATGCTACGAACGCTCGCTCCAACGTTGGACCGAACATTTGAGACAAGTATGTTTGACAGATGGTACAGCGAATGTTCCTGCTACACGGTGAATCGAATGTTTGATCCAGTAGCCTACTTTAGAAAACAGTTTGGTACAAACTTTTGACCAGTTGCAAAAATGAACGAGAATGGTATAATAATAGGCTATATCTTTTAATTGTACACATTTAACGAGTTAAAAATCCCCACATCATATTTAGGTAGGCCTAGTTAAAATTTGTTTTTAAATAGTAAATTTTTTAAATGATATTTAAAAAATGTATACTACTACGGTATCTGCATGTGATTAATCTGCCTGTGATTTTTCAAGGGAACTTACTTGTAAGTTATGACATAAATTGTAGTATACTTAGGCTATATGTGAAAATGTAAAATGGATAATATTACTAATTAAAAACTAAACAAAACGATAAACCTAACTAAGACGGGTCTTTGGTGGAATGGAGAGTAAATAGTTCTAATGAACGAATCGTGTAGCCATTGCGTCTAACCAACGAACATTTTCCTTCAAACGTTGGAGGCAACCCTTTGACTCAGTGCAAGAATACTGACATCGGCCGGAACATGGTCAAATGCGAACGTTCGACGCTCGCCATTGGGGCGCTCGTAGATTTGAACAACGGCCACACGATGTGACGAACCGTCAAACGTCCAACATTGGAAGGTGTTTGTAGCATCGTGTAGAACCGGCTTAAACAACACATATTCATTCCGCTTGGAGGTCGTTAAAGTTCAATGCGAATACTGTCGTGCAAGCCGTTTGGTGAGTTAACATTGACTGACACTGGGTTAAACCGTGCCGTAGGAACCCTCTCCCCGTCTCCTGATTATCGTATTGAACAATAAATTGGATTTGAATAATTTTGTTGATCGTTCAGTATATTGTTAGGATCGGACTTTGAAGCTCTATAAATTTCAAACTCTTCCAATGCGCCTAGAGTGTGTCCTTTTCTACATTTGTGTAGTATACTCAGGTTGGTGTTGATGTCTGTATAGGAATGGAGGTTATTAGTGAGATGTTCTGCGTATGTGGATTTTATAATCCTCAGGTTACTGGGTGGTGCTTGAACCTTATGTTAAAAGGACGTCCGGTTAGACCTAGTACCTGGGCGACCGAGCATTACTCGGTATTTTTTTTTTTAGGAAAATGTATGTAAATACAAATTGCATACTGAATAAATATGAATATTTTTCGAACTTACGTACATATGAACAGTTTATCCTATACTCTAATACGATAAAAAATAGTTCAACAGATGTCGTTCTCCACAAAAACCTATTTTAAAGGTTAGAAATTTAAAAACTTGTTTTAAGCTTGAAATCAGCTGATAATAGAAATAATATAGGAAACAGCTGATTACTGTTATTATTATAGTCAATAAACATATGTATGTGATGATTTTAAACTCCATAAGCCCAATGTTAAAAATTTTCAATTTTCAAATGAGTTTTTCAGAAAAATACGAGTTTTCCTGAGGTAGTGGTTTTCACCAATAGATTTTTTTAGTCCCAAAAGCCTCTAATCCCAAACTTTCAGCAAAATCCTTCCTCTGGATCTCGAGATTGCTCGTACAAACACACAAACAAACCAACAAACAAACAAACAGACATTGCTCGTATTAGAGTATAGGATGTAAAAAACTAGGGCAATCGTTACATGTCAATTTGTAGACGCCAGTTGTGTTATGTTCCTCCACATTAGTTTCAGTTTTTGTTTTAAATAACAATTCTAATTTGTTGGTTGTACGATAAGTTACTATTGTGTTGTTGCTGGCCATTAGGCCTATATTTCTCAGGGTGTGGTTGAATATGTTGCCGTACTCACATGATGCGTATTTTACCTTCTTTTTTACTATTATATTTGGCTCTGTAAGTGCTTTGTGTGTCTTTCTATTGAGTTTCGCTATTAGTTGGTCTACAATGGTAGTCCTGTATCCGTTGGCATGGTCGATGTACTTAATTAGGTTTCTCTCTTTCTCATAGTTTTCAGAAGACATGGGAATGGATAAGAGCCTATGTACATAACAGTTGTAGGCGGCAAGTTTTTGTTCTTGTGGGTGGTGGGATGTATTATGTATAGTTTGATCAGTGATTGTTGGTTTTCTGTAGATGTTGAAAGCTATTTCATTGTTAGTCCGAGATATGCTCAGGTCCAAGTAGTTCAAATTATTGTTGTTTTCGATTTCCAAGGTGAAGGTTAGGTTCGAGTGTATATTGTTAATGAATTTGGTTAAGAGGCATAATTGTCTTTCGCTACCATTGAACGAAATAATGGTGTCATCCACGGATCTTTTATAGAAAATTATATCCACATATGCAGAACATCTCATTAATAACCTCCATTCCTATACAGACATCAATACCAACCTGAGTATACTACACAAAAAATGTAGAAAAGGACACATTCTAGACGCATTGATATACTGAATTTGACTATTTCTTTTTGGGGGTGAGGTTAGGACTATTTACTCCTCTCTTCCACCTAATCCCAATACAAAATTACAAACATATACAAAATTAAATTCTTAAAAATAAATAGTACTTTAACGGACAACAAATAATAATAAATGTAGCTTATACAATTTATAAAAAATATTAGCAGCAATTAATACAAACAGGTTAAATACGTATTACAATCATAATTAAACATTCATACAACCGAACAATAAACACTTCTAATGTACGCCTCAAAACTGGGATGCACCATCCACTTTGTACAATAAATATGACATCAATAGCTTTGAAAATTGGACACGGCCATCAGCAGACTTAATTGCATCCGGTAGTGAATTCCACAGTCGGCAAGCAGACACAGTAAATGATTTATTATATTTCATAGTCCGGTGCAAAGGTATAGCAAGAGTAGTGCCACCTCTTCTAGTGCTCTTTGCACTTATGTTAGAGATATAGACAAACTTTTCTGCCAGGTAAGTCGGCACTCCAGTTTGTAGAATAGAATGTAACATCATCAGAGTATGATATGTCCGTAGTTCATTAAGTTTTAAGAGTTTTATAATAAAGAGAAACATGAACATCGCGTTAAACAAAAAATAAAACGTATACAGTAATTCTGTGCCCGCTGCAATCTGTTAACCAGCACCACGGACATGTGACCGACTACGGTGTTACAGTAAGTAAAACATGGAAATATAAGAGATTTTACAAGGAGCACTCTGACGTGGAATGGCAAGAGATCTTGCATTTTTTTTAAGGTATGCATCCCTGCAAAAACTCTTTTACACGTCTCAGTCACATAATCTCTCCAAGTCAGCTTACTATCAATGAGCAGTCCAAGGTCCTTAACTTTATTACAGTAGGCTAGTCTAATTTGTCGTTATCAAACTGAAGTCTGGGAAAGTTGTCCAAGTCTATTTTGTTCAACAGTGTATTGGAAGAGTTTGGAATTTATAGAGCTTCAAAGTCCAATCCTAACAATATACTGAACGATCAACACTTATTCAATTCCAATTTATTGTTCGATACGATCATCAGGAGACGGGGAGGGGGGTACCTAAGGCACTGTTTAACCCAGTGGCGTCAGTCAATGTTAACTCACCAAACGGCGTGCACGTCAGTATTCGCATTGAACTTTAACGACCTCGTGAATATGTGTTGGTTATATGTTGTGTTCGTAATATTTTTATAAAATCTGATGATGGACAGTAAAACCAACAAGGATCATTGATGTGAGTAAAAAATCACTTATAATTAATGTTATATTTCTGGAGATTCATTTTGTCCTAGGACTTTTTTTACTAATCCATCTGAAACCTAGCCGACTTCGGAAGGCGTTTTTACTTAGTTTAGTAAGTAATTTGTTTCTTTTTATATAGATATGACTCTTTTTGTAGTAATGTAATACTTTCTATTTTCAGAGATCAAATAAATCTAAACAAATTGAAAGACGCTGGCTCTTTGGAACTGGTATTGGTAGATCACCACACTTTGACGGCCGAAGAGGAGACGCTTCGAAATGCTGTTGTAGAAGTAATTGATCATAGGCCGAGAGATCCTTCATCGAATTGGCCTACTGACACTAAAGTATGCATTGAACTTGTAGGATCCTGTTGTACATTGGTGGCGAGAATTCTTTTAACCTCTACATGTTCGCTTGTGACTCCAAGCATTGCTAAATTGCTTTACGGTAGGTTAGGTTGGATCCTCATTTATTTACTGACATTTCTTTTATTTTAACATCTATAAAACATATTCCATTTGAATAAATTATACACTGTTATTAGCGAATTTCTACAGGAAAGATGAGCTATTGGAGTCATTAAAAAGCTTTATATGCGTATCTGTGTTTGCACTCTAACGGCCGCATTTTACATTTAATTTGGTACACACTTTGGTTGTCTATGTGGCTTGGACGAGTTCGTTAGCCAAAACAAGCCAACTACCGGAAGTACTTTATTCGCTATTTTTCGTACTAAAATTAAACCTTTTTGGGTTTTCATGTTAAAATATCTCCAGGAGATTATTTTACACGACCTTATAGCTCGTTTGGTTCACCAAAAATCGATTGAAACGTAAAATACCATAAAAGTACTCGGTTCAAATGCACTAGAGCGATTTTATCGTTGGTCAGCTTCTGTTACGAGGCCGATGGCCGGGATGCGAGCAGATCAAAGCAGTAAAAAATCCAAAGCCCACAAGGTCGAGGTCCAAACTCACAAAGCGAGTTTATCGCTGCGAGCCACTCTTCCTGGTTTCCAGAACCCAATCGATTAAGTTGTTCCTAGAGAAGCAATTCTTTAGTAAAAAAGATATCTGGTAAAAGAAGCTATAAGTTTTTTTTCTTTGTTTTTACCCATATTGACCAACCCATTGAATGCATTACAGTATATGAGATTAGAGAAATACTTATATTTTTTAATGCAGCGTGGAAACTGTTAGTTTTTTATGTTATTGTTTTAATAAGGGAAATAGAAGGCATAGTAAAATAAGGAGTAATTATTGTGTAATTTATCTAAGGCCTAAATTATAAAATTTGCATAGTTAATAAGTAATATATGAAACTTATCTATATCTATCTATATATATTAAAAGAATTTGGTCAAAACCTATATCCAATCGCCCAGCCTCTCCTAATGGACCGATTTTGATGATTTTTGTTTTAAAATGTGTCTTATTACCTGTAGATATGTCATCAAGCATTTACCGAAGTCCTAGGACATTAGGGCTATGCCCCAGTGGCCCTCAAAGTTTCAATGTTAATCTTATGGAAGGTCAATCTTAAGGAAGAAGAAGAAATATTTCTTTTGATTTTATCAAGGACACAAAAACAGCTGTTCGTATGAAAAGCTTAAAACAGCTGATTTTGATCAACAACTGATTTGGATCAAATCAGTATCAAATGTAGTATTACCTTTTTGAGGTTACATTGACAAACTAAAAACAAACACAAACAAAAATCAACGAAAAATGCTAACTATATTATAATTCAATTCAAACATTGGTTGTTACAAACCTATTATATATAAAACAGCTAATTTGGATCAAAAACTGAACATAATCATTCACAGATATGTCAAGTCTTATATATTATCATCCGTTCAGCCGCTATTCACCCGAGAAGGAGCCCCGGTATACAATTCTTCAAATTTCCCATGTTAATCTTATGGAGATAATGTTTAATGAGTTTGAGTCAGCTGCCAAATAAAACAGCTAATTTATGCTCGGTCACCTATGTACAAACGAGCAAAAGTTTAACGAGATTCTTTATCGAATTTTCCACCTGCGAGCGAAGCGAAGCAGCCATCTTAGGCCGAAGGCCGAACCGGGGTTGGGACGCGGAGCGTCCAGGGGCAGAGCCCCTAGTATTATATTAAAAGATTTTTGTCGAAAACCTATTTCCAATTGCCCAGCCTGTCCTAATGGACTGATTTTGATGATTTTGTTTTTAATGGGTGTCTTTTTACCTCTAGATATGTTATCAAGCATTTACATTTTTTTTTAGCATTCTGGGCCATAAAAATTCCAATTTTATAAAAAAATTTTAGTTTTTTTTGGATTTATTTGAAAAACTAAAAAAGGTACTAGGTTGGGTGATATCTCAATCGAAAGAGCTGAAAATTTAGAACATTTACGCCGCTTACCCTTCTATCTCTTATAGTTTTCCAGTTATATAAATTTAAAATTTTGACAATTTTATGACAATGTTCAAAAAATATATTTCAAGAACTATCAGTGCTAATTCGATGTAGTAAGTGAGGAAAATATTTGAAATTAAATTTTCTATCGAGTGGTGTAATTAGTTTGAAATTTTTTTTGAAAATATCTACACTTGCGTTTGCGGGTCACCAAAAAATTCAACTTGCGTTGTGTATTGCGCCGCAGTCGCCTCTACTGGTCATGCACAGAGTGTTAGTTGGGGGCGTGGCTTCAGTTATGTTGTGAGTTGGCAGGCTTGAACTGGAATTGTGTAACGGCCGTTATTCTAGGTTTATGTTTCATGTGTACCGTATGCGTTTTCTTTGTAACTATGGAATTATCGATGTTAATTGTATCGACCGTTATTCTATGTTTGTGTTTTCACGTGTAGGCCTACCGTCTGCATTTTTATGCGCTTGTTTTGTAATTATTGAATTATTGATGTTATAATAAATGATGCTTCGTTCTAACGAGTTTAAAATAATTCCTATCGTGGGTGTTAAGAATTGTCTATTCCGTGCCGTATAAGATGTGTGCTGCGGCGGTAAAGGTTGTTATTCAGAAGTGGGCTTTTTATGAGAATTATTTAGAAGGAGTGAATAGAACGGAGTAAGAAAAATTGATGGAACAAGATTGAGGGTAAGGAGGAAAGGTTGAGTTGAATTCGATCGTGCAGATTGTAAATTTGAAATTCATGTGAAGGTCGATATTTCCATTGCTATAAACGGTTCTGAAAATGTCACGCATTCTCTGCTATGTTAAGAAAAGACAATATGATTATGTGGATAGAAGGTTCCAACGGGGCTGGCGTGCAGAGCCTGCAGAGATTTCCCTTAGTTTCCATTTAAAATGTTTAAATGGCCACCATTTTTAACCCTCCACGTGCTGAGGAGATCATTCTTCAGTGCCAAGCATTTTTAGGGCATCGCACAAACATATTTTGAACAATGATAATAAATACAAATTTGTATTTATATTTGACTTATTATATATCAATGTGTTCAGAAAAGATCAGAGAATAATATAGTAATAGTTTTATTTACGTACCATTATCCAGTAGAAGTATAATGGATGATAAATCACAATGAAAAAAAAATGTCACTAAAATTTTGAACTTTATTTTGATACTTTACAAAATATTAAGAATTGTATTATGAACAAATATATATTCAACAATAGGCACTTTGAGCAATAAAAAAAAACACTTACAAGTAAAAGTATCGAAGCATGTCGCCATAACGTTTTTTCAATAACTTGTTTATATTGTTTAGAAATATTCATATTATTTTTAAAAACTAAAAAATTCTATATACAGGTCACCAGTCTGATTGAGATATCACTAAACATATAATCAACACTATAATATAAATCAAGCACTAACAAAACTCGCGTGATAAACTATAAGTTTGAACAAAACAAACAACTGCATAGTTTACACACAAGTTATCAAACCACAGACTACAGCTGACAATATTGTCATCTGTTATTGTTTCCAATCTGTTTCAAGACAATCTCGCACTACCTACTGGATAGAGAATTCAATTTACTTTCATTCTATGTGAAGTGCAAGTTAGTCCGACAAATATTAGCTTCGATATATCGATTTTAAAAATCGTCTCACTGCGAGACGATAGCACTTTACAAAGGGGTTAAATTGTCTGATACCGAGATGATAGCACTTTACAAGGGGGTCGAATCGTCTGGTAGCGAGACGATAGCACCTTACAAGGGGGTAAAATTGTCTTGTAGCGGGACGATAGCACTTTACAAGGGGGTCGAATCATCTGATAGCGAGACGATAGCACCTTACAAGGGGGTAAAATTGTCTTGTAGCGAGACGATAGCACTTTACAAGGGGGTCGAATCGTCTGGTAGCGAGACGATAGCACCTTACAAGGGGGTAAAATTGTCTTGTAGCGAGACGATAGCACCTTACAAGGGGGTAAAATTGTCTTGTAGCGAGACGATAGCACTTTACAAAGGGGTTAAATTGTCTGATACCGAGATGATAGCACTTTACAAGGGGGTCGAATCGTCTGGTAGCGAGACGATAG
>JAGFPH010000891.1:76519-89632 GCA_018207615.1 Philaenus spumarius | reverse complement strand
GCTAAAATAACAACATAAAACCAAGTCAATCGACAAAGATTTACGTTTAAACGCAAGGAGAAACTAGGCCTATCTAATTACAAATCGAAGAGAAGTTGGCAGAATAAATCCGATTACAAGAAAAATACATTCTTATTAGAAAATTAAACCAGGCCTATGAAAAGAACCAATTTTTTACATCTCAAATGTCTTTGGTCTAAATCTAAAATAAACGCCGATAAGCTATTATAAATGTAAAACCGAAGCCCCGACCGACAAAATTTAATCGTAAGCGGATTTCATTTATGTAAACTCCTCCCACGAAACGCTGTGATTGGTCCACGTAATTCTTGCCACCAAATGAAAAAATACAAAGAATAAGATATATACATTCTAGAAATTAGATAGCAATTATTGTAATAAGGAGTTATTTAAGTGTTTTCTATAATTTAACTGTTTAAAATCATATTAAATTCATTGTAAAACATTGTTATGTATCAAAACAAATCCACACAATTAAATAAAGACACAATTAAAATAAATCACACTTCACGACTCCCAAACACCTATTACATTAACAAACCCAAATCCCAGAAGATATGAAGATTCATCAGGCGTTATTATCCATTTCCTGGAAAGGTAGAGAAGCCCCAAAAGAAGAACATTGTTAAGTTGGCCACTGAATAGTGTAGTTGATACAATTTTGGCTGTTGAAATTTAAAGAAAAGAATCGGTATTTTAATAAATATGAAGCTTATGAAGTTCAGTGTTTTTCCTTTATAACAGTTACTATCAAATTCTAATCTACAAGAACAAACAACCAATTGGGTGAGAACTTTCCAATTAACTAGGCCTAGTCTATTTTAAGATCCAACACCAAACCAGTTACCTTAGAGGGATAACTTATCTGTTTAAACTAAACTGTGAATAATAATATATATATATATGTTATGCATATAGATTTACCAAGAACCTTTGAACTTTAAATTATCGTAAATTCAGTGATCCATTATAATACTAAATCCATTAACCAAATAACCTTTTTGACGATTCCACATAATCTTGCTCTCATTAATTTTGTACATATGTTAGTTGTGTTATCTATAATCAAATTTGTTTTCTTTTAAATACTTTGGGAAAAAGACGGCTCCAACCCACCGAGTTAAGATCTTGTGTTTTAAAATTTTATTGAACAACAATTAATAACCTGTTTATCATCAAACTTAGTGTTCATAATCTAAATAATATTGTTCTTTGAAAACAAATATCATTTTATGTATTACCTGTAATAATACAGAAGTAAAAGATTGTTTTATAATTGTAACCCTTGTCGACCATCTTATTTTAATATAGATTTAATTGTAAAGTAAAGTTATTGTGTGAGTGTTGTAGTACATTTTAGGGTTTCAACCAAATAGGAAATATAGGGGTTTCAATTTGGGAAATGGGTCTATTCACGACGGTGCTGAATAGCTGCAAAATGCTTCGCACGCCAACCCCCCCGTATTGGAAGTATCTTCAATTCACAGTGCATTGCGTGCTCCGCACGCCAACCCCACGGTGGAATCCATCACATGGCTTTGAAACGGGTACTTCTATGCTATTTTACGTTTTGATCGATTTTGGGGAAACCAAGCGAGCTATAAGGTTGCGTAAAAAAACAAAATGTGCAGAATAACATCCTACATTTATATTTGTAGAAAAACTCAAAAACAAATACATTCTCATAGGAAAAATCTCAAAAAATAATTACTTCCGGTCAAAAAACGTGCTTCCGATTGTTGGATTTTTTTTGCTAACGAACACGTTCGAGCGACGTAGACCAACAACATGTGTACCAAATTTGAACCTAATCGGACTTAAAATGCGGCCTCTAGAGTGCGAACACATATATATATGATTTTTAATGACACCCCAAAACGCATTCTGGGGACCATGATCGGTGCTCATTTACTACTCCCAACCTTGGGATGGGTCTTACCATAAGGGCCACTGCAATAGCTCATTTTTCCTATGGAAATTCGCTAATAATTAGAATACCACTGAACCACGATTGAATGCTTTGTCTTAATTGTGGAGGTTGGGGGGAAATAGTGCAAACCATCATTTTGGATGAGTAGAGATAGACAATTTTAAAGTTAGACTAAATCCATAAATCGTGCCTTTTCGGAAAAAAAGGTTTAGTTCATCAATTTCAAGATTAGGTATTTATGTTTTGGTATTCACAGGGAAAACAACCATAAAAGATAAATGTAAACCATTTATTCAAAATATAAGTTACACAAAAATCGAAGTGATGGTTGGCACTATTTTCCCCCGATCCCTTCAATTTATGAACCCTTGATGTGTAATCCCTAAAGAATTTTGCTTGGCTGGGAAACCCCAAGACTAATACGTTGAAGTTTTATTTTTTAACCAAAATCAAATCCACCTAAGTACTTAAACAAGGTAGTTTCCAAAATCAAACTGCCATTACTTAAGTAAAAATTAATTACACAATACAGTCCACAGTAATCAGTATGACACATTGGTCGAAGCTGGAAGTATGTCTAACAATCATTGTTAGTCGCAGACATTGCCAACACAACAGGCAGAGTTAACAGAATTTGCACAAATATCTAATGTAGAGCCTTCTTAAGCACATATTAAACAGGAAGCTACAGTATTAGCTGTATAAATGCAGATAGCAAAGTGGGATTGAGAAATTTTTTAGTGGAAAAAAGTGCAAAGGGATGTGATCAAAATGCTTTTGTTTGATTGTTGGAAGCGTTTTGTATGGAAAAATCATGTGTAGGAAAAATATAAAGCCCATGACCTACAAAAATGCATTTATATATTCGTTTCCATAGCAAACAACTGTATAAAATAACAGATAAAACAGCTGTTTCGGATAACCAGCTTGTCTACATAATTTTAGGTTAGGGCTAGTTTATTTTATTCACCTGGCCTAACGGCAAAATGCACAGTATCTTTCTATCTAATGATAAGTTTCATTCCACTCCTTATATTATATAATAAATACTAAAAAAATAATTTAATTTTCGATGTTCACGAATTAATATAATGATTTTGTACACAGGATTTCTTAGCCCTGCCTAATGCAACAAACAGCGTGATACAGTTCTGCGATGAACGAGACTTCAGGCTCGCCGTGCTCATGGGTTTAAGTGTGTCCAGTACTGACTTACAGAGAGATATTTGTATCTACTGGAGTTCGCTAGACGAGGACAATTTGATTTTAAAGGTAAGTCGTAATGAAATAAAAAGTGGGTAATAAAGACCAGTGAACTGTTTTTGTGCGGTATTATCATTTCTTGAAATGTGTTTTAATATTTTAGTGTAAGGCCGAGCGGTCACCAAGATGATATGATGGTGACTTCACAGTTACATGATGTCATTTTCAAGTTAGACAAAGGTTAGCATATATGAGTCAGCGCTCACCGACATGATCCAACGCGTTAATGGCACGAAACAATCATTTCAAAGTCATTCAAGTGCAGCATGCTCCACTTTTTGTTGCGTGTCACTTGTGCGTTGCTTGTACGGTACTAAATACGTCAAATTTATTTCACCTTCTTTATTTAACGTAGCAAAACAGGATACCCTATTTCTGCAATTTCACCCGTGATTCACTGCCTTAATTTAATCTAAATTATTTTAAAACAATTATTTTAAAAAGAATTTGTTAATATTACAATTGTTTCCTTTTTACTGTTCATAGTATGACTTTAATTCAAAGGGAGTATGACTATGAAGATAACACCTCCCTTAACCCTTTGCACTCTGGAAGGATTTTTAATAAAAGTCCTCTGGGCTCGGATGGCCAGTAGTGCTGGCCACAGCCATTTCTTTATCAAGTCTGAATTATTTTTGCAAGTTACGTTCCTCTCAGCTCTGATGGCCAGCAGTACTGGACAAGGTAAAAATCCCTCGAACGCCCGGATGGCCAGCAGGACTGGCCACACAAATGATCTGAATTAATTTATTTTTAGTAGTTTTATTTTGTCTGGATTGTGCTGAAATCTAGAGTCCAAATCTTAATCTAATTAATTCCCGCTTTTTCTTTGGTCTGTGTTGTATTAAAACAAGGAATATTCGTTACATTATAACCTTACCAGCAGTTTAGTTTTACGTTGCAGTAGTCTAGGCTAGTGTTTTTAAAGATTGAAGTAATTTAATACAACAAAAGTTAATTAGTTTATTATAGGTTTTAAGTGTTTTTTTGTTAACAAGTTCTTAATTTTATTTTATTTTAAATTACCTAAAAATTTTGTTCGATAAGTTGTATACAATGGACCCAATGGTTTATTTTATTCATTAAAATATATTATAACTATGTATTTACAGTTAAAACAAAAACTCACCAATAACAATATAATACATCTACTTTATTGTATGGCAAAATAAAAGACTTACTAAAAGCCCACGATTTTGTTAAACAAGAAATAAATACCCACTAACAACATTTCAGATTGTAGTGAAAAATAATTCAGAGCTGTTGACGCCGCAAGGTCATATTAGCAGCAGAGCTGACAACAGTATCGTAAGCGGCCAGTCAGGCTGGCCATCCGAGCTGTGAGGATGTTTAATTCGATAAATATTCAGAGCTGACTGAGAATATCGTATGGCCAGCAGTACTGGCCAACCGAGCGCAAAGGGTTAACGTTATTAAAAGACGTTCTTTAGGTGACACAGACGCCCTGAAGTTAGTATCTTCTTTTTTTAAATCGTATGATCAATTTTTCAACTAATAAATTCACTGTTTCTCTGCGCATTCGGTAAAACGACTGAAATCTTTCACAAAAAATGTTCAGTTCTTTAAAAACTCTAAACACACCTTTTTCATTAATATTTCCTCTCCATAACAGATGCACTCAAAAACAATTCTTTTGCCGATAACTATTGTTAATATTTATAAGGTTTACTAGTTCTAAAATATCTTCATCGCGAGAAAAACCCTTACTAAAAAACATAATTTATTTAAAAAATTATGTACACTTTGACCTTTTGCGATTGAATCTTCTCAAAATGCTCTTTGGTCGGATGGCCAGCACTTTTGTTCTCTGCACTACTCTATTTCGTATCGAATTTTTTATTGCCTTTCAAAAATTTTATTAAAATTTTATCAAGGTCTTGTGTTTAAAAAATATAAACCAAAAATAGATTTAAATTTCAATCTTGCTTTGTTTTATTAAACACTGAATACTTAATATTAATATTAAGTATTAATATTAAATACTGTTGCAAGTAACCATTAAACATTTTTCATTCATTAAAACTAGTCCTCAAATTCTTTTATCAACTCACGTACATCCGTGAATAACAAAATAGTATACCGCATGCGCAAGTTTGATTTATTCGTTAACATAAAACAGCTGATTTCGCCCATCAGCCGTATTACTTCAACAACTATGCGGACCATTTAAGTTTATGTTTACAACTTTTAGGTTAGGTTTTGTGCTGTTGTTATAGAAATAATAAATGTACTTTGATACATCTATTATTAGCATAAAAAATTCAACACAAAACCAAGCCTAGAATATGCTTTAAGGTTAAAAAAATAATAATTTTCAAAGACTTCTAACCACAAAACATATCATACAGCTTACATTAGTTAGTTATAGTTTGAATTGGAAATACCTACCCATGTTCAATGTGAGTAGGTCCTACTTTAAATAGAATGGTCCATTCAATTTAATCTTTTGTTATTACTAAAAAGATACTCCACTATAAATAATATAATTCTTATAATTGCAGCCTACACATTTACGACTTAAAAATCCCCACAGTGAAGTATAATAAGATAGGCCTAAATAATTTTTGTTTTAAATAGAATTTTTTTGTAATAATTATGATTTTCTGATGTGTATTTAATTAATCTCCCTGTGATTTTTCACGGTTGCTTACTAGTAATAATATATTTTTCAAATGAAAAATCTTAGAATGTAAACTGAAAAAAAAACCAAAGAAGATATTTTTTTCCCATTTTCAATCCTTCATCATATTATGAAAATAAAGTTAGGCTGACTAACACGGTAAAGTTAGGTACACTGGTTGTGAGACGCCCTGTGTATTCAGATTACTAATGTTTATAAACAAATGTATTTATTTTTCAGTTGGTGGGCCGCCTACAAGAGAATAAGTTTGAGTTGGACGAGATGACCTTACCAGAGTTAAGTAAGAAGTTTAGAATGTACAGACAAAACAATACCAAATACTCCAGGAAGAAGATTTTGCCTATTGTAAGAGAGTTTGCAGAGACTATGTTGTAAATAAATAAATAAAATGTCTGTCCACAAACTAAATATTTATTACTGTGTATGACTGAGAGTCTATCCCTTAGGCTCGGTGCACACTTTCTGTAAAAGAACGTCGGCTAGGAAGAAGTACGTAGGAACTGCAAGGCACATGTGATGCAGATACCTATCTGATGCCAGCGTCACTCCCAATAGCTATCGAGATAGACGCAGGATCCTGTGACACTACCTTGACTTTCCCCCTGGTAGTACAGTAGCACCTCGATAATTCGAGTGGCAGTAGTTCGAGGGTCCGGGTATTTCGAGCTGTGTTTGCAAAATTAAAAACAGCTTTTTTGACTATAGTAAAGCTTTTTTGTAGCGCGACTTCAAAATTACTTTGTTACCGCTGCCCCATTGTATGTTTAAAATGTCAACTAGTCTTTTGAAAGTGACAAGCGATCGAAGTGGTCGGTTTGTGTTGATGTGTTCACTTGGCGGGCTTGGCGATACAACACCACTCGCAGGTAGATAATGAGTCAACATTAGGTCTCGCCGACGCCGCTTATATCTCATGTCAACTCAGACATACACCTCATACTTGACGGTCTCCCCCTCTTGTTATTCTAAAAATAGTTCAATTTCAATAGTAAACTTTTAATTCCCACGGAAGTACGCGCGCTACGCATATCGGTGTTTTGTAACGTTATCAATTAGAGAGTGCATTCTTTACTGTTGTTAAGTTTTTGAAGTTTGAATTCTGATCGCGTTTTTGTAACGATGAGCTGTAAAGCCAAAAGAAAGTTTGTGCCAATTTAAAAAATTAGAGGCTTTGAAAAGACTAGACAATTGTTAAACTTTGAAAAAACTTGCAGCTGAGTACAGTGTCGGTGAAGCATCTAGGGGAATGGCGCCGTAATAGAGATATAATCGAAACATTTTCTACTATTATGTGTTTTAATTAAAACTTTAAAATATATATTATTCTTTATTTTTGTCAATTTCTCCGTGTATTCCGAGTTTTTTATAGTTCAAGGTACAGTCAGCCCCAATTAGCTCGAATTATCGAAGTTCTACTGTACTCAACTTTTGCCGTGCACATTTGCAGCTGCGTCCTATCCCCATTCTACATGAAATTAGTTTTTAAAGTTTGTATAGTGTTCGCAAACAATATCGATGTTGAGATTTTTGTGAAAATGTCCGTTTTGGGACCCCCCAGAGTCCAAAAAAGTGGTTTTTACAAAATATCTATCTGTATGTATACAAAGCTAGAGAGAAAACTATTCAATCAATTTCGAACAAATTTGCACCAAACATGTCGATTAGGCCTGTATAGACGCACGAAAAAAGGGTTTGACAAACAACCCCCTTTTTAGGCCAAAAAATCTGTTATTATTTTTTTTAATGAAAAAAACGGCTAACGATTTTGATAAAATTTGTCGCATTTGTAGCCCTTAATCCCTGCCATATGCAAAAAACCTCATCTTTCTAAAAATTCTCGTTTAGCTAATAATAATAATAACTGATTTTTGGGGTTTTTTTGGCCAAAAAGGTGGTTGTTTTTCAAAAATGTTCAAAATGCCCAATTGACACATTTGGTGCAAATTTGTTCGAAATCGATCGAATAGTTTTCTGATAATAATAATATTGATTAGTTACTCTCCTACTTTAATAAATCACCTCTCCTACTACAATTATGAAGTCACAGTGAATCTGTTTAGTAATTTAAATATGTTTGTGAGAAAGTATGCGCCAGTTTCTGGTACCGTTTAATATGTTATAAGCAGTGCGAAAGTGCTGGGTGTAAACCACAAGTTAACATTCAACAACCACTAAATCTTCTAATATCACTCAGCAGGGCAATGAGGGATGATTTGGGGAGGGGAGGCAACACGGCACAGCGCAGCCACAGACCAACGCCACACGTGGGCCTTTCTATTTTTGTACTCTAGACTGACTTACCCTTTTGCGAAATGAACTAAACTGGCGCACTGCGTATGGATAGGCACATGTATACTTTATGTTCTTTTCCCAAAAAATTTACTTTTTTTTTCTTGCGACATTGGGTTCTTTAAAAAAAAATTATAACCCAAAGGCGAATAATTACAATTTTAATTAAAAATTTGCAAAAAATTTTTATTTTTTTTGCAGCCCTCCCTAGGATCCGCCAATATTTATGGTCAGCAAAATTATTTAAGATAAAAATAAATTTTAGATAATTTATTGATCAGTTTCAGTGTTCCAGGGACCTTTAACACTGAAAAAAGTAACTCGTAATCATTACTGTTTAAAGTACACAGGCAATTTATTTCATTACAAAAAAATAAAAATAAAGAGATAATAATAATAACAAAACATAATAGTTTTGCAAAGTTACGATCTGCAGTCCTTTACGTACAGGACGAAATCAATTACGTACAGAATCACAAGCACCAGAGAAAGAACTCCGGTAAACAAACAGCCTGTCATGGATTTGCTGTCGTGTCTGACCAAGCTTGCAACAAATGTATCATTGTAGTATACGTACAGCATTATACACATCACGCCCAAAGCTAACGACAAGATGATGCCAACAAACGTAAAAACAGCACACTTTAACAAAAGAAAAATCATTATTAGCCAACATTGAAATTGAATAGCACAATCTATACAGAGTGGTTTTTGTGTAAACTTACCACCTTTATATTTAAAAATTGAGAAGAGATATGCAAAATCTTATCTCGGGACATTTATTCATCGTCAGGGGGTTTCTTAAAAAATCTATTTACAAAAACCAGTCCACCCCCTATCAAAAATTTGTAATGGACACATATGGCTTGTGGTACACAAATTGAAGCACTTTAACCCTATGCGGGCACATCTAATCTGTGAGATTAAATGGCAAACGTTTTGTTTGTAGAAGCAATAGTTTTTCCTGAAACTGGACAGGGTTCACAGTAGCTTCCACTTTTCCTATCTTCTATGGAATAGGCATATTCCTGTTTTCCTTTGCAATCTGTAAACTTCAGCAATAAACATATAATCTGTGGGATTAGTTGCGCCTGAAAACCTTAGTTATTGTGCAGAGTTTTGAAATTTGCAAGTTATTTTATTTAAACTCTTGCATAATCACATATATTATTTCTCAAGGTCATTTTTTTGTCGGTATGCCATAACTTCCTTAATACATCATCAAATTGCATGAATGAGGCATCATTTTAAAGCATTCCTTAACCGCTACACCGAAAAAATATACAAAATAGAATTATACGAAAAATAAAGAATCCGAAAGTAACAGTGATGAAAGATCAAGTAAGTTGTAGGGATATTTTCCTGGCGTTGGCAACACTGATGATAACATTACCCAGCTGGAGAACTGCCGTTACGCCACTGTGCATTAATATTTTTAATTAATTGTAAGCGTGGTTATCAACAGCATTGTGGATACACCTATTTGTTGTTGTTTACCTTCGCACTAAATACGCACTATACGATACTAAATATACGGTGTGTACTTTAATTAAGTGGGATTTAAGTAAGTTAGAATGCGAATGCTTCGCACGGGTCAGCTAGTATAAATATATATTATAAATTATTATGTAATTCCAATAAATAAAATCCAACAAATATTGGATTGATTTTTTACTTTCTCACTATACTATATAGTATAGAGAAAGTATAGTGATCGCAAAAAAAATCGATGTTGAGATTTTTTTGGAAATATCCGTTTTGAGACCCCCTGAGTCCAAAAAATGGTTTTTACAAAATGTCTGTCTTTATGTATACAAAGCTAGAGAGAAAACTATTCGATCGATTTCAAACAAAATTGCACCAGACATGTTAAGCAGGCCTGTATAGATGCACGAAAAACGATTTTGAAACATTTTGAAAAACAACCCCCTTTTTGACAAAAAAAATCAGTTATAATTTTTTTTATAAAAAAACGGCTCTAACGATTTTGATAAAATTTGGCTTATTTGTAGTCTTTAATGTACCCTACCATATGCAAAAAACCGCATCTTTCTAAAAATTCTCGTTTAGCTAATAATAAAAATAACTGATTTTTGGGGGTTTTTTTGGCCATAAAGGGGGTTGTTTTTCAAAATTTTCAAAACGTTTTTCCATGCAACTATACAGGCTTAATTGAAATCAATCTAATAGTTTACTCTCTAGATAATAATAATAATATTTATTAGTTAATCTCCTTCTTTAATAAATCACCTCTCCTACCCTACCTACAATAAATTATGAAGTCACAGTGAATCTGTTTGATAATTTAAATATGTTTGTGAGAAAGTATGTGCCAATTCCTGGTACCGTTTATTTTTAATTATTATTATAGGCGAAAAACCTGAGTGGTTATTATCGCCCCTGGAAAACAAAGAGTATTAACGTAATGCTCATAGACTTAGACTTAGTTAATTGAGATATATACGATCACACACAGGTATAAATTCAACTTTTAATTTACAGACACAATACGGTAAAATAACAACAATAATTACACACAATAACAACTTGTCACAGGGCTGTAAAGGGCCCTGTTACACAACAATGAATAAAACTCTAAAATAACAAGTAATAAATCTTAACATGGTATTTAAGTTACATAAATGTATATTGTCCTCAAATGTTTCCAATTACATTCAACCGATGGAGGAATTCTCCATATTAATGGTTTGGGAGTTATAACCCAGCATCCTCCGAATGCAATTTGGTCGGCAAAACCTCTTACGAACATGTTTTAGCTTTTCGCAATCTAAAAGTAGGTGTTTAATTGAAAGAAGATTTAAACAGTAAGGACAAAGCGGCGGATCTCCCCGACGCATCGGAAACCTGTGGGTTAACCCGGAATGGCCAATGTGTAGACGAGAAACAACCACTTCCTCTCGACAGCTTTGGCGGTTTGAGGATGTCCGTGGCCGAAAGGTATCTTTAATTTGGCGGAGTTTATTCCCTTGTACTGCTACCCACTGTCTGAACAGGGCTGTTTTAAAGAGGACATACAGTCGGACGACATTACTCTATTCACGCTAGGCTGTAAGGAAGTGGCTTTAGTGTTTTCCTGTATACCGGCGTGACCCGGAACCCAGCAGAACGACACCCCCACGCCCCGTTGCCAAATATTTGGTACAGAAAGAACTATAGCTTGTGGCAAACCGGTTCAATAGTATTGGCACTGTAACAGTTTCTCATGTAGATCCATATTTTTGTTTGTTTTGTAATACGGGGTCTTTAAAAAAATCATAGCTAGGAATCCGATGAGATCGAACAGTGTACTGTTAGCAGGAGGAAACTCTGAAGTTTCATATGGTATCCGCTAGGTCGCAGCAGAACGCTTCTGTCAACGCCCAGCTCAGTAGTTGTCAAAATGGCGCCAGCACAACAGAAAGCATTTTTTTTCTACGTTTTGCTAGGTGCGAGTCTTTGTTCAGTGCAACGTGAATTTCGTACCACATATGGTGTCGATCCTCCTACTGCCCAGAGCATACGAAGATGGGGATAAGCAATTTAGTGATACAGGCTGTCTATGTAAAGGTAAATCATCAGGTTGTCCCCGTGAGTCTAATGAAGATGTCAAACGCATCCGCAAGAGTTTTGCCCGTAGCCCGCAAAAATCAACTCGCCGTGTCAATAGGGACCTAAACATTCCTGCAACATCTGTCTGGCGTGTGACGTTTGCGTATAAAACCATGGAGGATTCAATTACTACAAGCTTTGCATGAAGGTGGCAAACAACAACGTGTTGAGTTTTCTGAATTTATCCTTAGCAAAATGGTAGGCGGTGATGAATTGGAAAATGGAAATGGAGATTTTGTATCACGCATTGTTTTTAGTGACGAGGCAACTTTCAATTTGAATGGAAAGGTTAACCGCCACAATGTGAGAATATGGGACACACGAAATTGGAATAACATATCTTGATATGTTGGAAAACTATCTCTTCCCTCAGTTAAAAGCAGACTCACAGAACTTCATATACCAGCAGGACGTTGCACCACCACGCTGGAATCTTTAAATGATAGGCTTCCTGAAAGATAGATCATTCATACTGGACATAACGATTCCGCACTACATCGCTTGATCACCGAACCTTACACTTTGTGAGTTTTTTGTGGGAGTTTGTAAAAGACTATATGTCCCCCCTCTACCAATGACAATGGTTGAACTGAAGGACGGAAAGAAATATGCAACGTCTGACCTCGTCAAGGGGAAACAGAAAACCTTTCCCTAAACCGACGTAGGGAGTATGATACACACTGGGTCAGTATAACGTTGAAGACAGAACATTCTTCAACCTTTTGCAACAGATCGAAAGAGGTTTTGTCGTACTAGAATATGATTTTGCCGATGGAACACTGTGATAATTAACTGTTGATAGATTTGGCAACGTTGTCAGTTACCTGTCATGATTACCGTTGTTAGATCTGACAACACTGCCAGTTCAGTTTCATGATTAATGTTGATAAATCTGGCAACACGGTCAGCTTTTGTGATTAATGTTGAAAGATCTGGCAACACTGCCTTTCGTGGTTATTGTTGTTATTGTAAAAAAGCAAGAGGATCCACAAGTAAAACAAGGTTAAATCATATTTTATGCTTATTATCCTTATTAAAAAAGTTGGAAAAGAACTGAATTGCAGTCTGGGAGGTCGAGTTCAACTCTGGTAACATTTTTATACTGGCCTACTTGCTATTTGTAGCTTATAGTTTACAAAGGGTTATACTGTAGTTTAGTTAAGTTTTCAGTTTCCAATGTTTATGCAGATGCTGGCAAAATAAATTATTAAAAAAATATAATAAACACCTTGAAGCAAATGTGTATTCTTTTTTATGTTTAGCGTATTTATTTGTCAATGATTGTTTGAGATATTTTTTTAGTTCAGTAGCATATGACTTACGATTGAGTATAGACAGA
>JAGFPH010000891.1:61014-71625 GCA_018207615.1 Philaenus spumarius | reverse complement strand
GTGATCTACAGACCACAGACGGGTACACAGGTACAAATATTTATTTAGTTAAAATTAAATAACATTTGTTTCATTCGGGGGAAAAAGTACAGACGACAACAAAAGACTCAAAAAAGCCAAGTTGAAAAGACATATAAGTAAAAGTACAAGCAAAATAATATGAACTGTAATAGGCTACGGTACTTAATAAAAATATTAAGAATACAACAAATAAACTTCTAGATCGTTCAATTCTCACATTATTCTTTTACCTATACTGAAAAATGTCAATGTCATGTTCTTAATTTGGATAAAGTTGGATTAGTGATTAACATTGACACTCACTCCACTCCATGCTCATAATAAATCTCATATCTAAACTATAAACACTCACTTTTATAGTTTTTTTTGTCTGCAAAATCTTTAATCAAATCGCTAAAGCCTAAAGCTTGAAAAAGCTCAGCATTAGCAACAAAACTAGCCAAACTAGACAATCTAGAATCTTCGTCAGAAGTCGAGTTCCTTAAATAGTTTTTGATTCTCTTCAACACGCTGAATGATCTTTCTCCACATGCATTAGATGTTATCATGCGTAGTAGAATGAGCAAAGCTGTGTCCATATTCGGAAATAATGTTGTTAACTGTTTTTCACGAATGAGTTTCAGATACTCCAAAAGTGTATTCTTCGGAGGCTTGGTAATCTTGTTATCACGAGGTTCTCTTTCTTCAACAAAGCCTTTGAACTGTACACACTCTTCTCCAAAGTGACCATCTATGTCGGTTCGATACTTTTTAGCCAAAATAGAAGCTTTTCCCCCGATTTCTTCATTGGAAATTGACGATAAGTTGTTTAAAAATCCAAATTCTTCATCAAGACTGAAATGAACTTCGGACCTTTTATTCAATTCTGAATAAAGCCTGTCAATTACAACAGTGAATGTATTAATCTTTAGGTCTTCTTTGCCATTAAAGTGGGGTTCATCTTCATCTTCTTTATCTTCGCCAGGGAGAGCTTTCCTTTTCGGGCGTCTTTTTATTTCAAGAATATAGGTTTAATTTTTAAACAACTCTTTTCCTCTTTTTTCGTAGGAATCAAAGTTGTCTCTCGGACTCAATACGTACTCCTTTAGAGATTTGTATATGTTGCAAGTAACATTCAAGTCTGTAGCAGTGTTTTGCAATGTTTTGCTACTCTTGTCGAAACGTTGTAAAATATCGTACCACATGTTTAGTAAAATAGCATTCTCTAACTTAAAAATTGTTTACTGATTCCATTAGCTTCAGCTCGGCTCACATTTGTTTCCCTTTCATCGTAGTAGCTCCAGTAGTTGAGTAAAAGAGCTTTTACAGCATGCCATTTGGCAGCCCATCTTGTAACGTTCACTGTTTTTGGAAGGAGTTTCTTTTCGCTATTGCTATATTTGACAATATTTTCCAACACGGCTTATCTTGAAGTAGATGCACTCATGAAAACGTAAAATTCTTGAATAAACATGAATAGTTTTGTTACTGCCAAACAACAATCAGCCGCATGTGTGCCTACTAGATTCAACGAAAGAGCGGAGCATGGAACGTACTCGGCTAAATTGTTATGTTTGTTTATTAGCGCTTGTAAATTTATAGATTTGCCTGACATATTCGAGGCATTATCATATGACTAGCCTCTCATATCGCACATTGGAATATCTACCTCTGACAGGGTATTTAAAATAATTTTCGCCATGTGTGCTCCAGTGTGATCGTGAAATTTAATGAAAGCTATAAATCTTTCTACAGGCATACCATCACTTAAAACATACCGCAGGATCACTGTCAACTGGTCTGAATGAATGATGTCTGGTGTAGAATCAACACTGAGAGAGTAGTACTTACTTTTCTTTAATTCATCCACAATAACAGAAACTACTTTTTTGTACATTAAATCTATAAATTCGTTACAAATAGTTTTAGACAGATAGCTTTCATTCACGGATCCTGGATTTCCTTTAGGCCTACTTTCAATATGGGCTTTTAAAAAATCATCGTATTCTGCAACAAGCTCTAATGCCTCCATGAAATTACCGTTTCCTAGGAAACTGAATATTTCTTGGCTCCCTCGAAAAGCCAGGCCACGGGTGCTGAGAAACTTGACAACATCTACTAAACGTTTTAGCACTTGATGTCAATATTCAACTCCTTTAAGGTAGTTTTCGTGTAATGCAGAATCAATTTTTCTAAAACATTGCCTCGTAAGACAAAGGTTTTTGTATTTAACCTATGATGATCCGCACTCTGTTCGTGTTCTTTAAGTCGGTTAGAATTTTTCCAGTCATTGAATCCCTTGAAAAAAGAACTATCGTTATGAGAGTGGAATAATTTGCATGGAACACAATACAGGCAGCCGGTAGTATTTGAATACATAAGCCACTCTCTTTTCTTCATCTCGCCGTTCGGTAAACGGCTAAAAAACGTATTTTCTTTTACTGTTCTTACTTTATCAGGATAGCGACGTTTGGATTTTGAAAAATCACAAGCTTTAATCGCTAGTAAGTGTTTGGGAAGATTTCTTTTGACAAAATCCGTCGAATCAACAGATAAACTGCCCCATGAACTAGGATCTAGAACATTTAAGATCCTAACATTAAGATACAACATTCAATCCTGAATGGTGGATTGAGGCTTGGCTGATTGAGGACTGAAAACATATTTCTAGAAGTAGTTAGATCACTCGAAACGTCTGTGGTTTCTTCTACAGCAGCAGAAGTACTGGGAATTTGAACATCAGTAACAACATAGTTTTCATTTAGACTATTCTGACTGCTATATCCTGACGTATTTTTAAAAAACTTTGAATTTTAGAATGAGTTTTTAACAATTTTAAAATTTTTTCTTCTTTAATTTTTTTAAAATTTTGGTTAGATGCTGCTCTAGTAGTATGATTTTTTTATTGTTATCGTTCATTCTCAGAGCAAAAAGTCTCACCTGTAAAATATGAGTTCACTGAGTCCACAATTAATCACAATCTATAAACAAAACTGTCAACATTCAGAAATCGTGTATAAACACGAGAACAAATTACTAGCAAGAAGTAGTGCACTTGCCACTATACTTACACTGGACACTGACACTCTCAAAATAATGTAATAGTTCATCCCTTCCACAGCGCTAGGACGGAATGAGCCTACTTTGTTTCCGCTCTGCCGTATGTCAGTGCGGGTTACATCGTTACATCACATTCCTAGAACTTTCCACAATCCACCAGCAATCTGTAGTCTCCTATAGGCTACCCTGGCAAGCGTTAATATTTATTTTTGATATGTACGTTGGTTATTTTAATTAGATTGTATTGTTTATATACAAAAGTAACGTATTCGATTTACAGTAGCGGTAAATATTAATTTTAGAAAATAAAAATTAAATTTTTTTACTAAAAAAAATGTTTTTTTTTTACAAAACGTGGTAAATCCGGCCTAGCCGGCCTAGTGGTAAATTATCCGGCACTGCAGGTGACTATTCATGACCCCATACCAGTATTTTCTAGATTTTCAGTTCTTTCCATTTGTGTTCTTTTAATATTAGTGATTTGTGACAAGAAAGATGGAGAGATGTGTAAACAAATCCAAGTTAAAACTCCCTCCTTTAGATAATTACAAATAATTGTAACTGGAATTAAACGTTACCAAACAATGAAAGGAATAATTTTACTATTGGCATTTTTCTGTTTTAACTTACACAAAATTTAAATTTATTTCTAAATGTGAAAGTAGAACTTTTAAACTATCACCATTGAACACCTTTATTTTTAAAACATGTATATACCGTACCTTATAAGATATTCTTACAGGTATCTCAAAGAAAGAATTAAAAAAACAAAACAAAAACAAAAATTTGATATGAATTTGACCTACTTACCTTAGCCAATTAGAAACACTGAAGCCCCAACCACAAGTTCGGTGAATAAAACTACACAAATAAACTGAATCACAATTATTATATAGTTATTCTAGTTCCCTGATGTACATTTCGGTAACCAAGTTACCATCATAGGAGGGTTCTAAATCTAAAACTAATGCTAACAAGAATGAAACTTAACTAAACAGACCTATTATTCTCCCCCCCCCTTTACCTACCTCAGGTAGATCAACCAATCATAAGTGACCATGCCAAGGACTTTTTTCAAAAAGCCAGGTAGAAACAGCTAATGATACTTGTCCCTGTCCTTGGGAATAGCCCAAGGTTGCGAAATGAAACATGTTACACCGATTACATAAAACTTCTTAAACTACCGGAAAACAGTGTATAATATATCTTACAACTTATTAAAATAATGAATAATAGCCTACATATATTCAACGGATAAAATTTGAAAAAAATGTAAAATAAACTAATCAATAAATTAGCAATAAGATAATAAATATCTTCAAAGAATAAAATTAGAAAATTATATAATATAAAATAATCAATAAATTAGCAATAAGATTTATATAAGTACAATAGAAGCAACAAAATACTATGCTGATTAATGGCAAGGTTTTTATTGATTTATTGATTATTGATTGGTGAAAATAACTTTTGTATTATTAGCCTAGTTATTATTCCTAAGCCTTGGAAATATTATTCATTATTAGTCTGGTAATGGTTGTATTATCTTACAACGAACAATAATTTTTGTAGCCGAACTACTAAAACATAATCCTAACAACTTCTTAAATCTAAATTCAGTATGTTTTATGATAAAATGATTTAACCCATTTAGTGCCAACGTCCTCTTATACGGACGCCGAAATTAGTGTTGAAAAATACCGACGTCCGTATATAAGGACGTCTCAAAAAAAAATTACTACACTTTTATTTTTTGGCAAACTTAATTGATATTACACCAAAATATTCTTAAAGAAACGTAGATTACAGAATAATATAGTTTTGAATAGTTTTCAATAATACTAATTGATTGTAGCGAAGATAAAGAATTCTTTGACATTTTCGCGTCAGCTGGTCGGTCGGAACTATTCCATGCACAAAATATTGTTTCCAAGTGTATTTTCAGTAGAAAACTCTGCAATTTAGTGTGTTTGTCAACATTTAGTTACTTTTTCTTGTGATATCAATTGTTATGAGCAAAGAATTTTTTCAAGTGTGATCAATCATGACTAATTACAATTTTTTTTTGAAAAATATTGGTGAATAGAATTATAAATATTTAAAAAAGTAATTTACAATTAAATAAAAGGCAATTGCATAAAATATAATTGTGTCAAATTTAGTTCTAAGCAATATTTTTTTTAAAATTTCAAATTATGTGAAAAATTTGGATTTTTATGCAGCTTTTTGTAACACGGTACCAAATGGCTTAAAAAAGGTCTGGCATTTTTCAGACGTTTGTTGAATTTTGGTTCTGGCACTAAAAGGGTTAAAGCATTTTAGGTTTAACATAAGTATGGGGTTTGGATAATTATTACTTTAAAAAAATTACTATGGTATTTTTGATATTTTTAAACTTACAAATGCTACGAACTTCATAATAAAGTGTACTTCTAAAAACCTCGTCATTTTGAAAAGTAGTATTTATTTCTATTAAACTAAAAGTGACAAACAATTTTCGTGGACAAATTTTCAAATTATTTTGAAAACCGAAGTTACAGCTGTCTTGATATTGTTAAACTCTTAGGCCACGCTACATACGAGTATGAAAGCTGTCTGTTGAATTTTATTCTAAAAAGTTGTTTATTATGTAGATTTATTTGTAACAAAATAATCATTTTAGTAATAATAGTGATCTTGCTTCGTGTGTTTTCTTATTATTATTTGTCTTATCTAAACAATAAGACAGCTAAACTTAGTGGTTTTAGTTAAATTTGTTTTTATATTATATTGTAATTATATATTTCTTTTATTAATAATTATAAATTTATTTTCTTTAAAAGTTAACAGTGTCATATTATATAATTTATAATAAATCAATAATGTTTAAACAAAATAAAAATGTATGTATTTACAATATACTACTCGTATAAAATTGTGTTTATTATGTACCTGGTGTATCTGTGGTTGTGACCACATTGGGTTGTGACTACCCAATACCTCTCTGAATACTAGTACTAAATAAATGTGTTTAGTTATTAGGAAGGCATTGATTTTATATACGTGCATGCGTTTCTTTTCTAACCTTGAAGGCCTATTTTGTATTTTCTACTTCTTTGATTCAGGATTTGTGAAATGGATGTCGTATCTGAAGCTATATTGAAAGCAGATAAACTACGTGAAAAATTTAAGCCAATTACAGTTAATAAGTTAATTGAATTAGAATATGACTTAGGAACTTTGCTGGCTATTGATACAAATGACATAAATACTAAAGACTTAAGGTCTGTTATTGTTTTCTTCTGTTGTGCATGTGTTATTGTGTAATTTAGTTATTGGTTATATTATTATAATTTATAGTATTGAGAACACTTTACTCAGTTTACTACAAATAATAATCCTAATATGGTTTATTTTGTTTTGTTACTAACAGCCGACACGGTTTAATAATCTGTACAATTTAATTGATTATGATCAGATTAGGTTAGGTTAGGGAATCTAGGTTTCTCACACTTGGTTTGACAGTTAGGCTACTAGTGGTAAACGTTTCTATATTTCAATCTAGTTTATTCGTGATTGTGTTGTTTTAATTAGGCTATTTTTGGAAAAATGTAAGTTTATTTATAAACAAAGTATAAAAGTTGCAAACAATGTAAGTAGGCTATACAATGGGTTTAGGTTATCTAGACAAAAATGATGGTAGTTGTTTACTATTATTATTTTGTCAGAAGCAAATCTTCCTATACTGAGATATGTTTCGTATTTATGTATTCTAACAATAAATTAACAAGATTTGACAAAGAAAAAGAAATTCACCCTTAAAAATTAAAAAAAAAAAAATTTTAGCCTAGGCCTAGGCCTAATTAAAAAAAAATTACCAAGGTCACAGTGGCACTAAATGGTTCCGATTCTTCCGAACGCTTGCGACCCTACTGCCTATTGTCTAGCGCTAATTCCCTACAGAAACAGGCAGTTTTTACAAAAAATTATTTCCAATGGTGCTGAACTATCAGGTTCCGGTTTAACGAGGTAATAAACTTTAAAATTATTGTATATTCCTGGAGATTAGAAGTACGAAAATGGTCATACTGGTATTTAGGCCTATATACAATGGCTGCAGAATATTTCCGAACGATGTTCCGGGGAAATTGAGGCTGGGCTGAAAAAATTTTATTTGGGGAAAATCCATGAAAAATAATAATTTTTAATGCTTAGATGAGGGTGGAGGGGTGGATTTATACGGCTTCTTAAGTTTATTGAACGGGACGTTACAATATTACCGGTACCTCTGTACGAATTTGGATAGTATCGCAAATATTATATAGGATAATATATTAATAATAATATTAAATATTACCTTTTATTGGTCCATCTTGTGACTTTTATGGTTGTTTGAATGTTACGATGCGTTTCGGGACCGCAATCCCATTGTCAAGTACACTTACACATTAAAACACATAGGCCTAAACACAAGTTTAAAAAACACAACAGTTAGCCTACAACACTTTTAAAAACTTTAAAAAAACTTAATTGTGCCGGACAATTATACATCGTGTAAGTCGTAGTGTGGTCCATGGTACACTGTCGTAAACTGTCAAACGAAATATACTAGCTAGAAAACCGGTTTAAAATAGCCTAGGGCTGTGTCATACAAACTATTACTTTTGAAGTCCAGCTGGTCATTTAATAAGTTTGATGGATTGTTATTAAAGTTCTTATAAATTTCGAATTCTTCTAGAGCGTTCAAAAGTCTACTTTTTTTGCAAATATGAAGTGGAACCAGATTTTTGTCGAAATTAGTGTATGAATGATTATTATCAATTAAATGTTGAGCAAAGTTAGATTTTAATTTATGCTTGTTTTTATTCGGCAAGTGTTCATTAAAACGGTCTTTGAATGCCCTACCCGTCTGTCCCACATAAATACTGTCACAATCATCACAGTTGATTCTGTAAACACCCGACTTCTTTTCGATTTGAATTACACGTTTGGGTCGTAATAATTTCTGAATATTATTGTTGGTGCGAAAAGTGACGGTAATATCATACTTCGCCAACGTATTTTTCACTATATGCGGAACGGTATTAGAATATTCCATGGATACAATTTTTTTATTTTTATTCTTAGACCGTGTGATGGGGTTTTGTTTATTTCTCATATGATTATGCAATAGTTTTTCAATCATTGATTCATGGTATCCGTTCGCTTGGGCTATATATTTAATGGTTTCCAATTCATCGTTGAAGTCGTGTTTAACCAATGATATGGTGAGAAGGCGGTGTATGAAACAGTTGTATGCTGACATTTTTTGTGATATTGGATGGTGTAATGTTGCATGAATGGTGGTATCTGTAGTGGTAGTAGATTTCGGTGAATTTTATATTTGAGTTTATCATATTCCTTAGTCATAGTTAAATCAAGAAAGTTTACATTTTATTATCTATTTTGGTCTCCATAGTGAATTGCATTTTATGGTTGATTTTGTTGAGATAAAGATTTAATATTTCCGCCTGATGTAAAGTGCCATCAAACACGAAAAAAGTATCATCAACATATCTTCAAGAATATGTCCGCCAAAAGTCCGGACAGTGGTAAACCCATGTAGCGAGACCCTCGTTTTGCACGAAAAAATTATCATCAAATGTAAAATAATTTTGGTTTAAGGCGACCTTAAGTAAGAACAGGAATTCGTCAATTTTTGATGTGCTGAGCTTATTATAGCTGATTAAATTATTTTTCAAAATGTTAATAGTATCTTGGACGGGAACATTAGTGTAAAGATTCACTATATCAAACGAAATTAGTTTATGTCTGTGAAACACATCTAAGTGTTTTGTTTTTTCAACAAAATCAATGCTACTTAAAACACTGTAGTTATTATGTAAAATGATGTTATGTTTTATCAGTTGTTCAAGTTTTTTTTTGATGTCCTGTAGCCTGGTGCGGTTGTATGGTTAATTAATGGACGGATTGGGATTTTGTCTTTATGTATTTTGGGCAGACCTGTGAACTGAGGAGCGAAGGCATTGATCGGTTTTAAATATCGTCTGGTGGAGTCATCCAACAATGACGTGCATTTATTGATGGCAGAATTAAATTCTTTAACAAATTTCTTTGTGGGGTCACTGGGTATTTTCACAATGTTATTATCATTGAAACAATCATACGCTTGGTTATAATCTTGTTTACGAATAACGACTGTGGTATTGCATTTATCAGCTTTTGAAAGTATGGCATCATTGTTCTCTAATTTAGTTTTAATTTGTTTTGAACATTTAAAATCATTACTGTATATATCCTTTAAACTCCCACTTTTTTTACCATAAACTGTGTTAGATTTTAAGAAATTTTTTAATTTTTTATTAATGAGAATCCTAGCCTTGTCCTGTAGTTTATTGCTAGGTAATGTTTTTATTGCAGATTCAGCGTTTATGACCTCACGCGTTAAAATGTTTTTACTTAATTTTGGGACGTTGTATTTTAATCCTTTATTGAGAAAGTTTGTTTCATTCATATCGAAGTCTATGTTAGTTGGATTAGATACTCGAGGATAAAATTTTTGTTTACATATTATGTTACGGACGGGATGTTGTTTGCTAGATAAGCATTGGACCTTACGTTTGTGTATAAGAATGGTTTGTTTAGAAATGGTATTTACCTGTTCATTCACAAATCTCATGGTACTGTCCAAACATGCGGGATGTAGTACGGTCAGTAGCTCTAAATGTAAATAAAATAATTCTCTGTTTAATTTATTTTCTTACAGTAAAAATTTTTAGTTTCCTCTTTAATCCATATTATTTCAGCTGCATGTTTAGCTCTGACAGCGGATAGCGAATTATTATTAATGTGTACACACGCGTAAGTGGGAACAATGTCCATTAGTATAATTGTCCGGCACAATTAAGTTTTTTAAAAGTGTTGTAACTGTTGTGTTTTTGTGTGTTTTTTATACTTGTGTTCTGTGTTTTAATGTGTAAGTGTACTTGACAATGGGATTGCGGTCCCGAAACGTGTCGTAACATTCAAACGACCAAAAAAGTCACAAGACTGACCAATAAAAGGTAATATTTAATATTATTATTAATATATTATCCTATATAATATTATGCAAAGTGATTTGGAATCCAAGAATCATGCAACTAAAAAAAAAAATATCGCAAAGTTCGATTTGGGGAAAAAGTGTATTCTGGGGCAATTTGGTGTGCTGAAATACTTTTTGCACCCCTGTTTATATCTACATAGCCTAAACATATATTTACAAGTGAGAAAGTTCATTACTACTATATCAATCATAATTTCAGGTTAAATAAAGACAACTTCCTACTCAATCTAGCCAGGGACAATACACAGCTCTTGTTGAATAAAATATGGGAACTGCCCGCAGAGCGTGTGGAAGATGCCATTGTTGCCAAACTTCCTCCTCCCACATATGTTCTGCCGAGAGAGAAACCTCCTCCAAAGCCTAAACCCTTGACAAGATGGCAGAAGTTTGCGAATGAAAAAGGTATCAGGAAAACTAAAAAAGCAAAGGCAACTTGGGACGACATATTAAAGGTAAACTATAATTCA
>JAGFPH010000891.1:6312-23197 GCA_018207615.1 Philaenus spumarius | reverse complement strand
ACCCCCCTCAACCTTATACTTGAATTAAAGCTCTCGACGAGAAACTTTTGGGATAATTGCCAGAAGTTAACATTTTTTAATTTTGGAAGCACCTTTTGGGTGGGAAAGATTTTTTCAATTTTTTAAATTTTTTCATTTTTCCACTTTAAGCGCGTTTAGTAAGAAAACGGTAAGAGATAGCAAAAAATGTTAAATACAAAAGTTGTAGAACATTTTATTTCAGACTAACGATTTTTCATCAGATTTAAGATCCAATCATCCATTTAGCCACTATTCATCCGAGAATGGAAGCTCCGCCCAACGTTCTTAAAGCTAGCCGGTTTCACTGTTTACTGACATTAATTATTAGGCACTTCCCGTAATCGGACCTCCCTCAACCTTATACTTGAATTAAAGCTCTCGACGAGAAACTTTTGGGAATATTGCCAGAAGTTAACATTTTTTTATTTTGCAAGCATCTTTTTTGCGGGAAAGATTTTTTAGATTTTTTAAATTTTTTCATTTTTTTTTTTACTTTGAGCGCGTTTTGTAAGAAAACGGTAAGAGATTGAAAAAAATGTTAAATACAAAAGTTGTAGAAAATTAAATTTCAAAGGAGAGATTTTCCGTCAGATTCAAGATCCAATCATCCATTTAGCCACTATTTATCCGAGAAGGGAGACTCCGCCCAACGTTCTTAAAGCTAGACGATTTCACTCATTCACTGACATTAATTATTAGGCACTTCCCGTAATCGGAGCCCCATCAACCTTATACTTGAATTAAAGCTCTCGACGAGAAACTTTAGGGAAAATTTCCAGAATTTAACTTTTTTTAATTTTGGAAGCACCTTTTGGGCGGGAACGATTTTTTTAATTTTTTTGAATTTCTTCATTTTTCCACTTTGAGCGCATTTAGCAAGAAAACGGTAAGAGA
This sequence comes from Philaenus spumarius, assembly GCA_018207615.1. NCBI lineage: Eukaryota > Metazoa > Arthropoda > Insecta > Hemiptera > Aphrophoridae > Philaenus > Philaenus spumarius. The sequence continues at coordinate 22,282 of JAGFPH010000891.1, read as the reverse complement.
TAGAAAAAAATGTTAAATACAAAAGTTGTAGAAAATTTAATTTCAAACTAACGATTTTGCATCAAATTTAAGATCCAATCATCCGTTCAGCTGCTATTCAAGCGAGAAGGAGCTCCGGCAGACAATCCTTCAAATTTCCCATGTTAATCTTATGGAGATAATGTTTATAATGTTTAATGAGTTTGAGTCCCCTGCCAAATAAAACAGCTGATTTATGCTCGGTCACCTATGTACAAACGAACCAAAGATTAACGAGATTCTTTAGCGAATTTTTCAACTGCGAGCGAAGCGAAGCAGCCATTGAGGCCGAAGGCCGAGGTGGGGTTGGGACGCGAAGCGTCCAGGGGCAGAGCCCCTAGTCGAGGTAATAAACGTTGAAACGCACTTTCCTCAAAAAGCGGATTCCGTTTCTACCCGGAACAATTCGTTCCCAAATTCACGACACAGGCTACCGTAAAGACCACAACAGCACTTAGCCCCCGCCCTCTGAGCGTAGCCAGCTCTTATAATTGCTTTTGTTAATTGCTTGTGTTAATGAAGCCATCATACTCGGCTTTATTATCTGAACTCGAACTATTTCCGGTTTTTGTCCAACCCCTCCCTCGCTTCGCTCCAACACACTTCATCAGACATTCCGAAATAAACGGCCTATTTAGTTTTTGTGGGTACATCGAACAGTCTAGTACTGGAATGCGGCTTCGAGACTCCGTATACGGGGATAGTAACAGGCGAAGGATGGGGGACCTGAAGATAAGCAAAAATGAACGTAGGTCCTTCTTTTTCCGCCTGTCGGTCATTTTTATTATTTTAGCCTACACATTTTTATTGCATTAAAAAAATAACTAAATAATTTTTAGCGAATTTCCGTAAAAAAAATAAGCTATTGCAATTTGCCTTATGGAGAGACCTAAAATCTGGAGTAGTAAATGAGCACCTATCTAGGTCCCAAGACCGTAGCCAGGGGAGGTTATGGGGTCAACCCCCCCCCCCCCCCCGAATCCCGAAATTTAGTAGTAAAAATTAATACTAGGTTTAAAAAGTGAAAATTAAATTATAAAATAGACAACACAACAGAGGATCCAGCAACATATTTTACACCTTTGTGCATTGCATGCATACTGATATTTAGATTTACTTGATTAAACTACAACGTACAATACACATGGATGCAGTAGGTTACAGCCTTACTCTCTTGTGACCTTGATCTGATCTATTAAATAAGAAAACTATGAACGTTAAAAAAAAATACTTTCCTCTAACAAAACACGCAATGCATTGTGTATTGAAAATTCTTCCAATACGGGGGTTGGCCTGCGAATCACGCAATGCTCTGTGTATTGAAAATACTCCCAATACGGAGGTTGGCGTGCGAAGCACGCACTATATTGTGTATTGAAAATATTCCCAATATGCAGGTTGGCGTGTGAAGCACGCAATGCACTGTGTATTGAAATTACTCCCAATACGGTGGTTGGCGTGCGAAGCACGCACTATATTGCGTATCGAAAATATTCCCAATATGCGGGTTGGCGTGTGAAGCACGCAATGCTCTGTGTATTGAAAATACTCTCAATACGGAGGTTGGCGTGCGAAGCACGCACTATATTGTGTATTGAAAATATTCCCAATATGCAGGTTGGCGTGTGAAGCACGAAATGCACTGTGTATTTAAAATACTCCCAATACGGGGGTTGGCGTGCGAAGCACGCAATGTATTGTGTGCCTGTTGAAAATATTCCCAATACGGAGGCCGGTCGCTTCTCATAGTGTTCAATGCCAAGCTCACATGTGCGTCCTTAGCAGTGAACGTGTTAACGCGATGATAGTACTCAAACGTTAAAGTTGTAGAACGTGTACACGCGAGCGTAGTATGTGCGGATAGTTTACTCCAGTCGCGTAATCCGATTATCCGAATTTCTGATTGTCCGAATGGGGTCCGTTCCCATTTGAAGACATTTTGAGAATATAGAAAACATAAGTGTATAAATGATTATTTAATTCCAAAATTGCAAATGGTTTTTATATCGCCTATTGCTTAAGAATAACATTACACAATATTAGTTTTATAGTTTGTAGGAAGTGAGTTGAAATATATTTATTGTATATGGGTGGCAACCCGATTTCAACCCCTTAGACTGTAGTAATTTTGTAACGTCTAAACATAACTCCTGACATTAATATAGATAAAATATGAAATTTTCAGTGACATCGGAATAGTTTTTGAGCCTTTAGAAAACTCGCATTTTCGGGGTATTTTCAATACACAATAAATAGCGTGATTCGCACGCCAACCCGCATATTGGGGATATTTTCAATACACAATACTTTGCGTGCTTCGCACGCCAACCCACATAAGGAAGTATTTTGAATACACAATACATTGCGTGCTTCGCACGCCAACCCGCATATTGGGAGTATTTTCAATATACAATGCATTGCGTGCTTCGCACGCCAACCCCCGTATTGGGAGTATTTTCAATACACAATACATTGCGTGCTTCGCACGCCAATCAGCATTTTCCGGGTATTTTGAATACACAATACATTGCGTGCTTCGCACGCCAACCCGCATATTGGGAGTATTTTCAATATACAATGTATTGCGTGCTTCGCACGCCAACCCCCGTATTGGGAGTATTTTCAATAAACAATACATTGCATCGCACACCAACGTATTGGGAGAATTTTCAATACACAGAGCGTTGCGTGCTTCGCACGCCAATTTTAGGCCTATATGCAATAAAAATCATTATTTTGAAAAATCATCATTATTGGAATCGCAGTACGTTCCCGTCTTAATTTGTTTTTTCTGAAAGCGATTCGGATAGTTGGAGTTCGGACAATTGGAGTTTTACTGTGCTAAGATATTTTCACGGGATGGCGTTTGATTAGGACAGAGATTTTTTATTTGTATATATAAGAGAGATAATTTTCAAGTTATAAAATATGACCAATTAAATAGTTCGATCACGCGGCTGAACCGCTGACGTGATTTCAGTGAATTTCCAAAATTAGGTTTAGGCATATATGTTTCAGGGTTTCAGCCAACTACTTTTTATTTGTAATATACCGGGTGTCCCACGAAGAGGTCCCTATTTTTGAATTGATATGACAGACGTATAGAGCGCGCTACAGACTTGAAATTCTACAGTCGTGACTAACACATATGTAAAAGATATACCCCTGAGTATCAGTTAATTCTGACTGATCCAAACAAAATGGCGGAAAAACAAAAAACAACAAAATCAGCAATCGTATTTTAAGGGTAAACCTACTTTTATTTAGAATAGGAACAGCTACAGCTGTTTAGACTATTTTAAATCTATCAGCTGACTGCGTGTATCAACAACAATGAACATATTTGGTAATAAACATTGGCATTTGTTATTAAGTTGCATTGTAAAGTGTCTTATGTACCATGCCGTTTTCAACTGAGCAAAAAGTGAAATGTTGTTCCTGGGCTATTGCCTTTGAAAATGATTATGAAGCAATAAGGTGTTTTAGGGAAAGGTACCCAGGTGTAGTTCCACCGTCAAGGAAATCTATTCGTAAGTGGAAGACTATCCTACTAGAAACGGGGTCAATACAAAAAAAATACCATAGATCCTCCAACATAGAAAACGAAGAAATCGTATGTGCTGCTTTCATGGAATCTAAAAATACGCCTAATTCAGTAAGAAAGGTGGAATCTGCTACAGGGATACCGAAGTCATCTGTCCAAAGGTATGCCAAAAAGAACAAAATCAAACATTATAAAACTCATTTAGTTCACTTACTGCTTGAAGATGATCCTGACAGACGAATGGAATTTTGTTCGAAAATAATTGAAAAGACTGACGTAGATAGCAAATGGCATGAAGAAATCGTGTTTTTCAGATGAAGCGACATTTTCTCGAACAGGAACTGTAAGCAGGCATAATTGTCATTACTATAACACAAAAAATCCACATATCTTACAAGAAGAGAAATTAAAATCAACAGGTATAACAGTTTGGGCTGCTGTTACCAAGGATGGTGTTTTGTCGTATGACATATCCCGACAAACAATGACTGGAGAAAGGTATGCATCAGTTTTAAGCAATCACATAGTTCCTCATCTTTCTCAGCTTGAGATGAAAGACGTTTTTTCCCAACAGGATGGAGCTCCTCCGCATTATGCTAATGTGGTCAAAGCAGTTTTGGACCAAAATCTTCCTAAACGTTGGATAGGTCGTGGCAGCAGCTTCGTGGACTGGCCCCCAAGGTCTCCAGACTTGACTGTTTGTGACTTTTTTCTGTGGGGCTTTTTGAAGGAGAAGGTTTATTGTCATAACATTGCGACAGACGATGAACTAATGAGGTTGATCGAAGAGGAACTGTTGTTGATACCTCGAGAGTTGTTCAGCAAAGCGTATTACTGTTTTCTCTTTCGTTGTCATCAGTGCATTGCGATCGATGGACATCAGTTTGAATAAGGTTTATGGATCAAATAGATTTAATTTATTTATGAGTTACTTATATCTTTAATTCCCTAACATTGTTTAGTGCTTAGTAACATCGTTAAAATTCAATAATTATGTTGTAACACTTAAGCAAATAAAACTATCTTAACGAAAAGGTACTATTTCTTTGATATCCCGCCATTTTGTCCTAATGTGTCAAAATTAACTGATACTCAGGTGAATTTCTTTTACATATGTGTATGTTAGGACTGTTGAGTTTCAGGTTTGTAGAGTGTTCGGTGCATCTAATATAGTTTATGTCTAATTTAGTCCAAATTTGTTACACACGTAGGTTCTCTAACTGGCTCGGACCAATTCGTTAGCCAAAAACATCCAACAACCAGAAGCACTTTTTTGACAGGAAGTAACCTTATTTGTTTTGCGATTTTTCGTAATAAAATTGTGTTTTTTTTTGGTGGTTTTATGTAAGAATCTATATAAATATAATCCAAATACCACTCATCACGAAATCTCAAAAACCACCGAACGGATTGAATGAAATTTGGTATTTAGCTTCCTCTAAGGCCCTAGGTGCTCGCTAAGAAAGAGATTTTTCAAAAAATTCGAAATTTTAGGGGGGTTTGGGTGGGTCAAAGTTACTAAAAACAATCATAAGAAATACATAGCACATAATATATTTATTGAGATATTTTTTTGGTTAGTAGGCTATACATTTAACTTTGATTTGTAAATCCGTGCAAAGCCGGATCGGGCCAGCTAGTATAAGTATAAGAGATGTTTCTCAACATTTTGATTTTTACACTACCTTTTAGCTTGTTCGGTTCCTCTAAAATCGATCAAAACGTAAAATACCATAAAAATACTTGGTTCAAATCTGCTAGGGAGATTTTATCGTTGGTCAGCTTATGTTGTGGGTTTTTCCGTTGCGAGCGGAACGAAGCAGCGCGCTAGCCGAGGCTAGGTTGGAGGCTGAGGCGCAAACAAATTTACTTGTACATTTCGTACACGTAGGCAGCTATTCAACGCGGTTGAGCTGCGCGGTCGAATTATCTATTGTGTCCCGCGGACTGAAAGAGCTTGGGAAACACCGGGTTTGAGCCTACAGCATGGCCGTACAAAGTTTTAGCTTTTACGTATTTTCAACTTTTATGAATTTAAGTTTTCGGACAGTCTGTTTATCTGAAACACTCGTTCATACAGGTCTATGTTTAATGTCCCGACTGTACCTCCACAACGAGTTGATCATTCGAACACAACAACTACTTCGCTTCTTTGTTATTAATAAGAGAACTAAATTTATGGCGTCCCTGGAATTTAAATAGAATAGTGTAAACCTTACATAAATCCTGCAGAGTTACAACAGTTCTTTCTTTAACAAATTAAAATTACTATTTACTTCGACAATGTTGAAAACTGGATAGAACTAACAAAAACACATTAATTTATTGAAGCGAGACGCTTTGCCTTTTTGCCTTTTTTATTTCGTCGGTGATTTCTTCTTCTTCGTCGGTTTACACACACGTCCTAATATAAACCAGAAGCTTAATGCAACAGCTGATTGTAAAAGAAGAAGAAATCGACGAAATAAAATAGGCAGTGGTAAATTCGAAGATTATGATGGTAATGAATGTAAATGCATTAAATAAACATTTGATATGCATTATTTATGGCACCAAATCACAATATTATAATATAATAGATTACCTTAAAAGGTCCGTCTTGTGACTTCAATTTTGGTCTGTGACGAGTTTCGAAGTCGCAACTTCATCATCAGAACTTTTTGATGATGAAGTTGCGACTTCGAAACTAGTCACAGACCAAAATTGAAGTCACAAGACGGGCCTTTTAAGGTAATCTATTATATTATTAAATAAACGTGTGTTCGTTCAGTATAGGCCTAACCTAAAATTATGTTTTTTTAAAATTATTATTTGACTAGAGTCCAGGTCCATATTGAGGATCATCAGCATCTTCTTCCTTTCGTACTTCATCGGCTTCCTCTTAATAAAATAGGCAGTGGTAATCGCAAAACTCAGCTGTATGGGTTTAGTCATGTCACACTACCGATAAAATTGACATTACGCTCCCTCATTTTACTTAAATTGGTAATACCTATGAAATGGACATTGAAATTTCTTATTTTGGAAGTCGTGTTAAATTAGTGACTTCGTGATAAGTCTAAAATGATCAAATTTCGGATTAAACAAATATAACCAACGATTTATAGTCATGGCAGTTTTCACAACTGTCGGCGGTCTCATTACTGTTTTTTTACAACTGTCTCAAGTGAATATGGGAGTAGTTTAAATAAAAATCGGTACCCATAAAATTCGAACGTGTAAAAATGGGTAAGCTTTCTGGAAAATTAATATTTTTTTACGGGGACCTGGTAGTGCCTATACAACCCATTTTTATAACCAGAATTTCAGGTGAGACCTAAGGTCACGAGGAGTCGATGAGCACCGATCAAGGTCCCTAGAACACGTTTTGTGGTTTCATTCAAAATTATATATACAGAGTGTTCAGAAAAAGGGTTCCAAGAATTCAGGGCGTGATTTCCCACTTCAAAATAAGATGAAAAGTTTCAATAAACAAAGGTCCATAATACTCAGTTTTCTGTCTAGCCGCCATTTTGTTTTAATGATTGAGTTCAAACTTGGCATGAAGTTTAACCTAAAAATGATCCATTTCAAGAAAAATAAGCGAATACGTCCAATCGTGCGTTTCAAAATGGCTGCTGTTTGAAAAGTTCAATCCAAAATTACTTTAAAACCTTACATTTTAACAAAAAATGTCAAGACACTTTGTAGCCCTTTTGATTCCCTCGAACTTTCCTTTCGATCGGACGGTGTAACTGTCAAAACAATCGGATGAAGGATAATAGCTAAGTTAAAGATAAAACAGCATGTAAATACAATATTGTTGTGTTTACTGTGTTGGTATAGGATGCCGAGTCGAACAAACCAATTATTACACATAACTCAACTATTATCCTTCATCCGATTGTTTTAAAAGTGAGACCATCCTATAGGGAATCAAAAGAACTCAGTCAAAAATTTCTCTATATATGAATTATTTTATAAAAAAAAAAAAAAAAAAAAACGGCTGCTAGACAGAAAACGAAGCATTTTTGGACCTATAGTTATTGGAACTTTTCAACTTATTTTATTTATTTATTTACCAACGGACAATCCATTTACAACAAGATACAATAGCTTGATGACCTAGCTAGTTAACAATATATAAAGGTAAAATTGTTTCATTGATAATCAAGCAATTGCAATAAGACAAGACGATAATAAAAATATGCGATTTTATAACAGTAAATATAGCAGTTGTGATGAACAAATAATAATATCTGAGAACTAGAATGTAGAGAATCTAATAGAAAACTTTAATAAATATTGATTTCTGAGAACCAATGTAGAGATTCTAATAGAAAACTTTAATAAATTATAGATTTACATGCAAACATTGATAAAAGCATTAAGGAAAACAACAATAAACTATATAGAACAAAATAACAACCCAACAATGAAAACAATAATGCAAGGTGAAGGACATGCTTGTCAAGGCACATCAGCCAAGAGACGGTACACTTCTTTCTTAAAGGTAGAAAGGGAGGTGTTGAAAAAGTCGACAGAAGGAGCAATTTCATTGCCCAGGCACTGGATTCGGTCGAGGGCGGAATTTTGTAGGTAGCTTGTCCTTGTGAAGCGTCGCCAGAAGAGATCTCTCGAACGCGTGCCAGGAAAACAACGAAAGTTGATAGCACCAAGGAGCTCTGGGGAGTCGATCAGGTTGTTGAGCAATTTATGTAGGAAGACAGCGTCCTGGAGTGATCTTCTGGTTGACAGGGTCTGGAGGCTGAGTTTATACGCGATCTGCATGACAGCGACTTCTCTGTGGTTTAGGCCTTGCCCTGTACCGACCATTCGTGGGAATCGATCTTGCTTGTTCTGAATTTCATCAATTAGGGTGACCTGGCAAGGAGACCAGACCACTACAGCATATTCTAGAATAGGGCGGACGAGGGCACAGTAGAGAATCTTCATGACATTGGGGTCCTGAGTCTCCCAAGGTGTGACGGATCAATCCAAGTGATCTGTAGGCTTCGGAGCATATGTTGTGTATGCGTTCATCGGGGTTCAGAGATTGAGTCATCAATACGCCCAAGTCACGAGACAAGGCCAAGCGACCAAGTTGTTGATTCTGTAAAGAGTATCTTGGAGAGGGGAATCACACCTTGAATTCTTTGAACCTTTTTTCTGAACACTCTGTATATATAAATGTGTCGCACTCTAGCGGCCGCATTTTAAGTCCGATTTGGTCCAAATTTGGTACACACGTTGGTTTTCCAAGTGGCTCGAACGAGTTCGTCAGTAAAAAAGATCCAACAAACGGAAGCACTTTTTTTTAGACAGGAAGTGATTTTTAAAAAGAGTTTTCTTACTTAATGAGTTTCTAGTAGCAATGTCTTTACGCTTTTTGTACTAGAATGATAGTTTTTTGGGGTTTTACGTAACAAAATAAATTTAGGAGTTTATTCCGCACATGTTTTGTTCACGACCTTGTAGCTCGTCTGGTCCCCAAAAAATCGATCAAAACGTAAAATACCATAAAAGCACTCCATTCAAATCGAGGATTGGGATTGTCCAATGCGAGCTAAGCGAAGCAGTCCGCAAGGTCGAGGTGCAAAATCGCAAAGCTAGTGTTTCCGCTGCGAGCGGAACGAAGCAGTGCGTGAGCCGCGGCTGGAGGTTGAGGTGCAAACAAATTCTACCAATATATTTCGTACACGCGAGCAGCTATTCAACGTCTTCGTGTGTGGGTTGTCACCCTGAAACATGTAAACCTAATTTTAGAAATTCGCTCAACTCACGTCAGCGTGGTCGAATTATTTTAAACTGCGTGTAATTAGGCCGATCAGGCTTTCAATTATTTAATCACATCTGCTAGTCACCTGTAATAACAAATACTCTTTAGTGTACAATTTTACGTTATGTGAGCGAAACGAGCATCGGTTGGCGTGAGAAGCACGCAGCGGTCCGCCCGAGTAATACCATGCGTTTGCGTCAAGCCTAAGTTTCAACAGAATCATAAGAGTTATTCTTGAATTAAACTGTTACAAGTTTCTCTCCCTTAAAAATCCAAAACTGTTTACAACAGCCCGGCGACTAGTTGGCCGGTGTAATTTATAGCCCATTTCTTCACGATTAAGATATTCAGAAAGCTGAAGGTGTTGGGGGTGGGGGGGACAATTTACTGAACATGCCTGACCGCTAATCCTATTGGGAATTTTAACAGAGTGTTTGGTGAAGTGACGGAAAATAAAATATTAAAAGTTATGTAGGGGGTGTAGTCGGTTCTGGTAAAACTTGGGGCACGGTCGACAATTGTACAGTCTGGTACGCTATCGCTATTTGAAAATACTGCAAACTCAATAAGGATTGTCAAATCAGTTATTCACTCGAAATTCGGAGGTATTTCTAACCCTTTCACTACTAGTGGGGCGTATATGTTCCCAAAAAGATTTACTGCAAACTTAAAACACATTAAGATGGTTTTGTGTCATATTTAGTTTAGTATCATATTTTTGTTTTACGAGGTTGGCAATATGTGTACAGACAAGACCATTTAGCTTTCATACAGCTGATCAGCGGTCACAAAGTACTAAAGAAATAGGTTATTTGTAGTTTTTATTGGTTTGTGCATTTATCTTTAGTTGGAAAGTTGTACGTTCGCTGTATTTTCAACAATAACTAGTGTATTTTGTTGTAGGCCTAAGTAGAAAAATATCATTATGTTTAGTTAGAAACATTGTTAATAACATTCATAATATATATTTGTAATTGTGGGACACATAGTTCTCAGTTGTATTGAATAATGGAAAGTAGTGAAATTGATCGTTTCCTAAATGAACCTCCATCAGAATACAGAGATGTATTTTATGACAGTGATAAATCGGACAGTGAAAGTGAATCAATGAAAAGTGATAATAAAGGCATTGATATCGAGGAAAGTGTCAGTGAAACGCAAAAATGATACTCGGTCGGAAAAAGCCGAGAATTTCTGCGATAACACTCCATCCTCTTCGAAAAATAAGAAAAAATACAACAAAAAACCGTATTCATGGATAAAAGCGAGTGCTGATGTGGCAGTGTGCTGAAGATGGCAAGGAAAAAGAACAAAAGCTCTTTGCACTGAATGTGAAATTCCTTTATATAAAAACTGTTTTACAAAATATCATTCATAAAACTTATTCATTGTGCAAATTGACTAGAACTGCAATTGTATTCATAATTTACACAAATAAATGCATTATCCTTTTGAAATTTTCTTAGCCTTTACTATACCATTGGGACATAAACGTCCCAAGGTAGAATACCAACGGGATGTATGTGTCCCATTATATAAAAAATAAAAAACAGTAGTCTACCGGTAGTGAAAGGGCTAAGGTGCTAATACAAGGCGAAATGAACAGTTGCTTGATGTGTTCTTTTTCGATTCGGTACCCCGAACATCTTTAAGTTTATTTTAAAAAAATCTGGAAATTGGTTGACCGTGCAGGCCAACCCTAGAACTTCCCGCTTAGTTTGAATTTTAAACGCTGAAAAATGAGTTTATTTGTTAAAATACCAAAAAACGAAAATTTGTGAATTTTTAAACAACGATAACTTTTGAATGCGTCGTTCAATTTTCATTTTTAAAAAAGCATTCTACGCAGTTTTTAAAGCACAAAAAGAAAATGTACAGGTTTATATTGATTGGTTGAGAAATCTGGAAGATATGTTAAAAAAATACCAAAAAATACCAAAAAACGAAAATTTGTGAATTTTTAAACAACGATAACTTTTGAATGCGTCGTCCGATTTTCATTTTCAAAAAAGCAGTCGACGCAGTTTTTTAAGCACGAAAAATGTATACATGGTTTTATTATGATTTTTTCGCACGCTTTAAAGTTATTTTTAAAAAACATAAAAATTCCAAAAAAATTTAGGTTATTTTTTTAAATTTCTTCGGATTGGCTCTATGGATTAACTCTCAAATCTAATCAGATCTAAGTTTTGATACACCCTTTCGAATGACATGTCGTAGAATTCAATAGGTTGATTCGTTTTTGAGAAACTGTACGACAAAAATTTGTTTACACACATACATCCACACACACACACACACGGTCGGACATTTCGGCGGGAATAGTCAGAATGGCTTCCTGGGACCTCAAAACGTGGAGATTTAATGAAAACTCGACTTTTGAAAATCGGACCGAAATCAATAACTTCCCTTTCTTGGTAGCGGGAAGTTAAAAATGTTCAACGGGTGTACCAAGTGGCCTGGTGTAGTGTTGAATTTTAAATAATTTCATCACGCAGCTGAACCGCTGACGTGAGTTGAGCGAATTACAGACATGAAGTTTATATGTTTTAGAGTTTCAACCAACTCTTTGGAAAATTGGTCTGCTCACGACGGAGTTGAATAGCTGCCTGTGTACGAAATATATTAGTAGAATTTGTTCGCACCTCACAACTCCGGTGCTCGCAGCGGAAGATCACATGTGGGTTTGATTCGGGTACTTTTGAGGTCTTTTACGTTTTGATCGATTTCGGGGGAACCAGACGGGCTACAAGGTCGCGTACAAAAACCAAATCTGCAGAACAATCTCCTATAAGTCCTATTTATTTTCTTTTGTATACAACCCCAAAACAGTTTTATTCTAATAAGAAAATTTCAAAAATGTTTTATTCCTGTTCTTGGTTGGTTGGAGAGTGAACGAGTCGAAGCAACGCAAAAATTGTTTATCAAAAGACTATTTCGTTTGCCCTTTAATGCCCCGAATTATACATTATATTTGTAAACCGGGATTGAAAAATTAAATTTATTCACTTTAAAAATAAATCTAAAAAATATTGTAAAAGTTATGTCTCTCAGAACGGAAAGATTGCCTAGAAAGATTGTACAGCAAGTCGTAAACAGAAAATTGATTTGGTGCCAGGATTGGGAAACACGGGAAGAAAGATAGGAATTGAACCACATTTTAGAGCAGACTGTAGGAGCAAATCTCCTCAGTGCCGTCAGGGTCAGCTGAATGTATAGTCAGGGCCAGTATACCACCAGCATCCAACTCTCGACCTAAACTGATGCAGTTATTTGACTGATAAAACAGACATTATCTCTATCTAGTGGATTATTGAAGCTAGTGCTTGACCTGAACTACAAGCCGTGGTTGAAGGAACATAATTTCACTTCTCGTTGTGCAATTTGCTAGAGGATGAGACTGTCTTTCATTTTGCTGCCAAATGCCCTACATTGATTTATCCGAGATGGAGTTGGTTAGGGAAATCTGTTTTGGATAGAGAGGAGTTTTTGAGTTTTATAAATAGAAAGGATTGGAGGCTATCCTCATATAGCTGAGATCTGTGGGGGACTCGACATCCCGGAAAATGGTAGGCCCCGGCCTGCCGCTATCCTGGACGACCCGCCATGGGTTTCTTCAGGCTGCGACTCCATTCAATATTGATACTAACCTGTTTGCCTTCATTTTCTATTTAAGTGAGTTTCAGATTGCTGCTTGCAGCCAAAAGGGAACGGCCCCTAGATGCTGCTGACGCTCCTCCCAGTGATGCATGCGGAGTGTCTCTGTCCGTTACGCAGCTACAGGAGTGTTGTGGAGCTATCTCAGGAGAGGTCAGCTAAACACTCTTGTGACTGGGTTCGGAGCCAGAGTGACTTCCTTACTTGGGCGTGAGGGCGGTCTTTTAGTGGGTATTGCCAGACTTGTTCTGGTTGAGTCCCACAGTACCTTCTCTAACGAGAGGTCTGCCTAAATGCATTTTCCGCCTAAAAAAAAAAAAACTATTGAATTTAAAAAAAAATCATAGAGAATTCATGGACTGTCAGGCTGGAACTAAAGCAAATCTAGTAGATGATGACTTCATATTATACTATTGCATTCCTTTTTGTTGAGTTTATATTATAAGAAAGTGCTTTTTTATTTTGTACTAGGGGAACCCCCTGCGTGCTCCACACGCCCGTTGGAACCTTCTATATACGTAATCATGTTATGTTTTCTCTATAATAAGGGTGTAGGATTAAAAATAACCCCAAAGCTAAGATGTTAATGTTAAATGTTCAAATAAAACTATTTCGTATATTTTATAACATCAGTTATAATAAAGCTTAAAAGAACCGGCAAGGCTCAGGTCTACGCTTAAATAAAAACCTAACCTAAAAGTTAGAAATACAAATAATTGCTTCAAAGTTTGGAATCAGCTGTTAATGGAAATTTTGGAGCAAACAGCTGTTTTATCTGTTATTTTATTCAACAGGTTGCTATGGTAATAAATGTAAATACATGTGTCGGTTCCTCAGTCTAGGCCTGAGGTAAGATATTTCCGACTAAATTTACAAATACAATATTGAAATAGTAAATGTTTTTATCGAAATGTATTATAGCCTATGTTATTCAAGGATAGTGTAGCTTTTTATTAGTCAAGCTATTTTTTTCAATCGGTTCAGTAGTTCCAGATATTACCCCCTACATACAAACAAACAAATTTCACCGCTTTATAATTTAGTATGAATTATTACAAACCCTCGTAATTTCACTATTTTTACACTTTAAAAACATAATTTAAAAAAATCCTTTCTTAGTGTGCGTCTATGACCCCATAAGAATACAACTATAATTACTTTCTCCACCCTATACGTAGTATATGGAGAAAGTATTGTTTTCGTAAAAATGTTCGAATTTGAATTTTCAGTTGAATTATCTGTGCTCCCAGAACCCCAAAAAATTGTTTAGTGCAATTAGCTGTGTTGGTGCTCCCTGAAAACAAAAATATTTTTAGTGGAATTTTTTTTTTGGTGCTCCCTGAACCCAAAAAAGTGTTTTTAACGTTGTGTCTGTCTGTCAGTGTGTCAGTATGTATACACGACCAGAGGGGACACTATTGGTCCGATTTTCATGAAATTTGGTATGTAGGTACTACTAAACCCTAATATCTCCAGGTGTTTTTTTCATTTTTTGGAATTTTTAATTTTTAAGGGTAATTTACCCCTAAAAACCCATAAAAACGACAAAAGTGCAAATTTCTCAAAAACGGCTCTAACGATTTTGATCAAATTTTCAGTATTTATAGTGCTTAAGATGCCAAACAAAATGACACCACCCGCTTTTATCAAAACTTCGGCGTTTTATAATTATGGGGAAATGTTTAAAAATAAACAATTTGTGTTGTAAATCTAGCATCGCGGCGGCGGCCGCACGGGGTAGCACCACGGTAGCGAGCACGGCCAGTAATTCAAAGGTCGCGCGATCGAATACCGCCTGGTACAATAATTTTTTTATACGATTGACGTAGGTAGAATATTACTTTTTTGTTTTGTTCTAAAAAGTAGCAACAAATAAAATGATTAAAAACAATATTATTTTGATTATAGTAAGTTGGGAGAAAGTTTGTGTCAGTTAACTGATACCGTTTATTTGTATCTTGAGTAGTTCTTGCTCCAAGTTGATTCTATTTCAGTCAGTCAGGACAAAACCCGTTATACATAAATAGACTATCTGATCCGCCTCTGTTCTCTTCGATCACCAACTTAAGCGGTGGTCTATGGCGAAGCCAACGCAAACAGATTATTGTATACGCTGATATTTTCACGGAAATGACGACCAAGCTGTGACCATAGCTAACGTAAGACAGAGATGGAAATAGACACGACCATAAGCAATAATTCGAATTACGGCATGCGTTGTAATTTCACCAATAACCAATGGAAGCCACGATGGCCGTGGTTGTTAAGGCGTCAATGCCTTATCAATCGTCATGGCAACCATCAATGGAAAAGTTCCGGGTTCAATTCCCATTGACCAAGAATAATTTTCTAAATGGTTTCTTAACAGACATCGTTGACTGTGGTTCGGATTCCACGTAAAACTGTAGGTCCCGTCTTCATTAGCATTAAGTGCAAAACAGAGCAGGACGTTAAAAAAAATCACCAATAACATTTAAATAATCAACATTTCAAACAAATTTCCATATTAACAACTAAAGGAAACAATATGATACGTAGCACCAGGGGTTTGACTTATAATACAGCAAGCCTTTTTTTGTTTTTACGTAATCTAAACAAACGTTTAGTTGTGAAGAATAATTACCCGATTATAAATTTGCCAAATTGTTTTAATGCAAGCCTATGTGAAATGCGAGCGATGTAAATGTGTATATGTTTTGTGTAGGTGTTGTAAGTAGTAATATGTATGTATGACTCGGGTACCGCGAGGGACGCCAAACCCCTCTCAATAGGTGCAGCTAGTCTGCACCCCCCGTGCGGTGTGTGAGTAAGGGTATTTATATACAGAGTGTTTCGAAACTCTCAACCAATACCTTAAGACAATTGTTCTTTCACCATCTTATATACTAAAAAACTTTTGCAAAACTAATGACAGCGAGCCTGACCGTTCTACTGGACCGATTTACATGCGGGTTGTACCAAAACAAAGGTTAGCGGTCCTATATGTGCAGGTT
>JAGFPH010000890.1:350912-382163 GCA_018207615.1 Philaenus spumarius | reverse complement strand
TATAGCCTAGGAAGCGTTCAAATTAAAATAATTTTGTTTTAAAGAAATACTAGGGGGCTTTGACCCGTACTCGCTCCGCTTGCCAACCCCTACCCCACCCCAAGGGGGTCCCGTTGAACTTTATTTTTTCGACTTCAATTCGACTTCATTAATTTGTGCGCCTGGAAATTATGCAATACGTCTTCTTTCCTCAATACACGGCGCCTGAAAGCTATGCAATGGTCACCGCTACGCAATACACGTATTTAATCTATTCTTATTACTTTATAATTATAAGAAGAAGAAGTAGAAAAACTTTTTTATATAATAGAGAGATTTATTTTTCTTCTTACTTACTCAACAGGGACTTCTTTTCCAGCTAATTTTCCCAATCCCGTTCCCTTGGCAGTGGTTTCGCTAGATAGTAGCTATTCTTATTACTTTATAATTATAAGAAGAAGAAGTAGAAAAACTTTTTTTTTTATAATAGAGAGATTTATTTTTCTTCTTACTGACTCAACAGGGACTTCTTTCCCCGCTAATTTTCCCAATCCCGTTGCCTTGGCAGTGGTTTCGCTAGATAATAGCTATTCTTATTACTTTATAATAATTATGAGAAGAAGAAGTGGAAAAACTTTTTTTTTTATAATAGAGAGATTTATTTTTCTTCTTACTGACTCAACAGGGACTTCTTTCCCCGCTAATTTTCCCAATCCCGTTCCCTTGGCAGTGGTTTCGCTAGATAATAGCTATTCTTATTACTTTATAATAATTATGAGAAGAAGAAGTAGAAAAACTTTTTTTTTTTTTATAATAGAGAGATTTATTTTTCTTCTTACTGACTCAACAGGGTCTTCTTTCCCAGCTAATTTTCCCAATCCCGTTCCCTTGGCAGTGGTTTCGCTAGATAGTAGCTATTATTATTACTTTATAATAATTATGAGAAGAAGAAGTAGAAAAACTTTTTTATATAATAGAGAGATGAGTATGCGAAAAGTATGCGGAACAGGTTAGTTTTTGAAAGGCGTTGTTTCAAGATATTTTCTCAATGAATAAATAAATGGGAGTGGTGGGTGGTGGGTAGCAAGAAATAATTTGTAGATGTTACAACACGGAAAAAATAACAGCCTTTCAGGCAGAAAACATATTTGTCCTGAATTCACAAATAACTTTGTAGAGTAAATGCCATGAAGGTTAGAATGGAAACAACCTTAACGTTTAAATAAGAGAAACTGGATATGTATAAGTGACAGTTGCATTTCAAGTTAAAGAAGAGAAAACAGCTAAGAGTGCGATGACAAAACGATAAAAATACTGTAGCAGGAACAAACCGGAGATTTTCTGCACGAACACAGATGTTTTGAATGAGTCTAGTTTACTGAAAGTGTGGTACCAACCATAGTGTAATGTGCAAACTAGTTTTAATTATTTTAGCGTAGTAAATTAAACATTTTATTTGTGCTGGGCTTCAATTAGATTAGTATATAGAGAATTTTTTCATTTACTTTGAATTACAATAAACATAAATTCGACAATTTTGAATCGTAGACTATTTTAGGACTACGATTATTGAACGCGGAATAGCAGTTGTCTCTTTTCAAATAAATTATATTTCAACAATTTTGTCAGTTTTATGATTTCTAAGCTCTAGAAGAATTCATATAATATATTTGTAAACTAAAATAAACATGTTTTTTCTGTGTTATGCAGTATTTGTAATAGACGTTATACGTTTTTATTAGCAATGTGCTCGTTAAATATTAGCAAGTACTATTTAAACATGACGATGCTGGAACCTCATTAAGCATATTGAAACATTGGCTCCGATAATTAACACGTGTGTTTGTACATTTGAATATATTTACATGTACATACTGCCTTCCACGACAGTAATTGTAATAATGTACAGTTTGTTAATGGTTGGTTTACAGTTTAGTCTAATCGATTTGGTATCATTTCACTTGGCTACCAACATTCAGCACTTCTAAAGGGACAGATAAATGGTTACAGATATATATTCAATCAATATAGGCCTGAAATAGCACATAAAGCGTACAACCAAAGTTTATTTCAATTATTATTTTTAGAATTCTTTTAATACAAAAAATAATTATAGTCAAATAGTAGTTTATTTCCCAGATGCAATAAAAAAATCTAAATGTGACCTTTAAACATTTATTTGCGTATACATCGGTATAAGTTACAGGGCGTACACAATAAAACATTAATTGTATTTGCCATTAATTAATACCATAACTTCTTGGTATTAGTCTGCAATAGCCTACAAGATCAGTGTACTAGAAATTTAATGGTTTGTGTCTTTTTTTTAAGACAATTCAATTAAAGAGATTAGGGAGCGTTAAAAAGTGTCCATTCATGCAACACCAAAATGAAAAATGAGTTCATGGAATACAATTTGCTGAATTTCGCAATTTTTCACAATCACCACGGCATCTAGATACGGGCTAAAATTGCCACAGAATAGGTGCTTTTCGGGGAGGACATAGATTAGTTTAGATTTGGACCTCTTCAATTAAAGACAAAATATGCGATTGGGTCATTACAAAACATGTTTTAGTACATGGCTAAACATGTCTAAGTCTAAAGGATTAGAGGAGGTTTTAAATCGGTATTTTTGAATGTACACGTATGGGATAGTAAAGATCATAGGAAGAATTCCGAAGCTTGTATCGCCTTCAATAGAAATGGGTAAAAAAAGTCATGAAAATACTAAACGTTCCTTTTCATGTAACATAAAGTCATGACATTTATTGCTCGGTATTACATGTCATGGCATTAGTTTTAACGAAAACTATAAGTTCATTGTAACGACAAAGACTTTAAGTGGCAAGTCACCTAATGTCACAAAAGTGTTGGACTTTTAGCTAGTGCATAGCAAATGGCATGCAACCGACACTCGTCGCGACATTTTCAATTTACAGTCGTCGTTTCTAACTTAAACTGAATAATGTCATTGGATACTAATCTCTCAACATTGGGAAAACTACGCAAATGGACTTATAACGACGTGTATCTTACTAAACATGTATCGGTATGTGTATCTTACTACGTGCTATACAAATGATTCCTGCAATGTTGCCAAATTTAACTAAAAACAATATTGGTATCGCCCTAGAGCAATGTAATAATTGCATGGGTTCACTTAATAAAAAGTAATTTCATTTATAGTTTAAATATATTTGTGACAAATTAGTTTGACACAATGAATTCGTATACGTTACAAAATTGAGACTTAATGTTAGTTTAGGCTAGATATTTTGTATAATTTTATATATCATTTGAATATATTTGTTTGACAAAAAACGAATTCATATACGTCACGAACGGAAGATTTTAAATTAGTATGGACCAGATATTATATATATTAATACAAATAAATTTTATATTTCGTTTTAATATATTTGCACACTATTTTCAGCACTTCTTTGTAATATGAGATTACTAGCTGATCCGTGCGAATATTTAGGAGTAGGCCTACACTCACCTCATTTGACACGTTGATTTAGTTCAGTTAATTACGTTTATTTATTTGCGTTAGTTTATAAATAACAGTTTCCATATAGAATCTTAGAATGTAAACAATCTAATTAACAGCTGCCACGCTAGTTAAACAGATTGTTAATAAATGGCGCCTTTCATTAGGAACCATATGAAGTATAATATAAAAGATTTTTTATTGCTTTTCTGTAAGAGAAACATAAATTTGAAGCTGTTTGTCTATTTTTTATCAATAGCGGGGAACATAAGCTTTAAAATTATGTTTGAATAATTCATTTTGATACAGAATTAAGATAGATATCGCTTAGCGACAAAGAAACACCTTTGGAGAAATAAAATATATGAGGATTCAATTTAAGTTAATATTGATTGTTAAGTTGTAGTTATGGCAACATCAGGATAATATTTTAAAATGACTGAATGTTAACTGTGTTAATTCTCCCAATGAACTTTTGTTCCCTATTTATTTTATATTTGTTAAAACCAGTTCTTATTAGCTTCTTCGCAATCAGTAAAGTGTATGTATATTCATAATATACAGAAAAATAGATATTGTTTTTAAAATTGTGTAAAAATACATGGTCACCAGTGGAAGCATTCATGCCAAAACATGTTATGTTGCACTGTCATGATGAAAATATGTCATGACTCTTAATGTCAATTGAAAATGAACAAGACCTGGAAATGTAAAAAGTATGTGTATTCATTAACACCTAGTGTACAAATGTGTTGCAATTAACATAAGGTGTATATACGTCATGCTAAATGTTTTTTCTAAATTTTGTGTATACAATGAATTTTAAAATTTAGAAAATTTCTGGTTTTCAGGGTGATAGCGGAGGTCCTCTTATAGTCAACTCAGGAGGGGATAAATATGATATTGTTGGTAAGTATTTTAGATCAATGAAGATAATTTTTAATATTTAAAAAATACCCTAAAATAATAACTAGTACTAATGATTACTGCTTGCTTTGTACATCACCCTTCCTCGATCCTTTCCTAATTAATGGTGTCTATTTATAATCAGAAATAGTTTACTATCTCGCTCAATAAATATTGGTACATGTTTTAAATTTTCTATCCGCAAAATATTCCTTTGACCAATGCGTATTTGCAAAAGTGAAAAAGTGGATGTTTATTTTATAAAGGAAATAAAATACACATTTAAAATCACTATTTGCTTTATTTTTCATACAGTTTTCAAGCTATCTCTGTTATTTAGAAGTGAAAACTAAACTAAAAAAACAAATAAAAGATAACAGCTAAATTATGTATAAAGTAGGAAAGTGGAGTAAAGACAGTTAGTTGGTTACCAGAGGAAATAATGGGAATGCTTGAGCTGATAATGCCGATTCGTTTACCTTCGAAAACATTCGTACATCTTAGATTATGAATTTCTTCACTATAATATTAATAACTTCTAAATCATTTGATCTATCAATATGAAATAAATAACAATTAATGATAATATTTCTATCTTTCTTTAAATATATAATCTATGTACCATATATATAATTTAAATACCACTCACTCACTTATCACAAAATCTCAAAACCCACCGAACGGATTGGAATGAAAGTTGGTATGTAGCTTCCTCTAGGGCCCTAGGAGCTCGCTGAGAAAGGTTTTAAAAAAATTCGAAATTTTAGGAGGGTTTGGGGGGGGGGGCGGTCAAAATTACTTAAAATCCCCATAAGAAATACATAGTATAATATATTAATTGATATTTTGTTGTTGTTAATATTCATTTAACTTTGATTTATCTATCCGCGCAAAGCCGGATCGGGCCAGTTAATAACGTATATAAATAACAAATTTAACAAATAGTCCTATAGTTTTATAATCCTTATAATTGTACACATTTACCAAGTTAAAAATCCCCGTCAGCATAATTAGGTAGGCGTAGATAAAGTATGTTGTATTTAAATAGTATTTTTTTTAATGTTGTATTTCTCATGTGTATCTAATTAATCTGCCTGTGATTTTTCACGGGGTTTACTACACCCGATTCCACTTTCACCGTGCAGTACAGAGCGCCCATAAGCCATGTTATCCATACGACAGTCTCAGCGATAATAGCCAACTAAAAAACATCAACTCCCATGCAACGCTCGGTCAGTTGACGCAACCCGCATGACAATAAACGTGAAGTTCCCTGTAATAGTAGTAGCATGTGTATTCTCCCGTAAGACCTGTACTGCACGGTGAACGTGGAATCGAGTGTAGTTTAGTAATAAATATAAAGAAGCCTACAATTAAAAAGCCCCATTAAAAATGTTTAACGCAATTTTTATAATATGACTTAATTGTAATAGAAAATGTCAAAGTTTTACAAAGTTTTGAATAATAATAAAGAACATTATCAATTTTAATTACATTTTACCTCAAATAAAGCTTACAACTCAGTAATAATAATCAGAGTCGGCCCGACTATATTTTTGTGGACCTGTAAAATGTTTTACCTAGGATAAAACCTGGGGTCCTCCCCAAATTGTTTTTGAAAAGTAGGCTGCCTAAAATGAGTTTTTAAGCTAATTTATTGTGGTAAAAGCAAAGACAAATTCACGCTTTTTAGTTATTTAATAACAATAATTTCCTTAACTTTATTGAATAATTTTTATGTTTGCGATTTATTTATTCTTGTTTTCACTGTATTGCGTAACAAAAAATATAGATTTTTGTATAGGACTATACAAGAAATTTTCAAAGTAAAATCCATGTAAACAAACACAAAATGAAAAGACACATTTTATTTAACACAAAATGAACTGATAAAGACAAAATAACTAAAGTATTTAGTGTACTTATGAACCCCTTTTATTTCATCTTAAATAAATATTTAAAAGAAGATTTAAAAAAAAATTATGCGAATCAGTAATTTAAGAAGAAAGGTACACTGAATAAAAGGCAAAAATTTAACTGTGTATTGAGTAATTCTAAATATTAACAATACCAATAAATTATATCATTATTCGAAAGATCCAACTTATTTTACATATTTATTTTTTTAACTTTAATTATTTTTAAGTGAACATTATTTATTCATTGTAATATAAGGAACCAAACATAAAACAAAACATATGTCTGCTCTAGAAGCTAGTTCTCAATTATTTTTGTAACCACACCAAACGGTAAGTAAAAGTACTGTATGATGGTGTAAAAATAAGTAAGTACATAACTGAATCTAGCTGAATAACTATGTACATCTAGCACATTAGAGATTGTGCTAAAACTAAAACAACTTTGAAGCTCAAACAAAAAAAAGTGAACTTTTCTAGATTTTTTAATTGAAAATTATGTGATTAACACACAGAATTAATTCCGATTTGCTCGGCGCCTACTTACAATTCTGCGATGGCAAGAGACGCGGTGACGCCAGAAAAAGTTGACAAGGCCGCGGGTACCCCTATCGTAAGAGCATTATTAGTAATGTAACAACAATCAATGGATCTCATATTTTATCTTCTGTTCTGTATGGAAAAGTTTTTTTAAAGGTTTATTAGCTCTGTTATTGTTGTTATGTTTCTCTTTTAAATTACAAAACCACTTTACTACTAACAGTTAAATGAAAAAAATTATTGTTAACTTTGGTGGATGCATGGCTTGCACGGCCCTTGAGCCAGCTCTGATATTAATGTAGATAATGTTAATGCAATATCACATAAAAAATATGTGAAAAAACCTTTTTCAAACGCAAACCGGCGTTAATTAACGAAGATCAGTGAAACACGTTATTAGTCAAATTATAAGTAAAACCAAATCTTAAACAACAATATAAAACTTAGTCGAACCAAGGTAATCAGGGTATTGACCTCCGTTGGAAATTCGGGTTTCCGGTTCACTGGTTGAGAATATAAATCTTCAGTTTTCATTAATATTTTTCAAATCTACGAAGAAACTTTCAACAGGGAATCTTCGGCAAGAAAGCACTAGTGAGTTATGTTTGTTTTCGAACGCGAGTGTACACAAATTTATTC
Source organism: Philaenus spumarius (assembly GCA_018207615.1). Taxonomy (NCBI): domain Eukaryota; kingdom Metazoa; phylum Arthropoda; class Insecta; order Hemiptera; family Aphrophoridae; genus Philaenus; species Philaenus spumarius. The sequence continues at coordinate 374,687 of JAGFPH010000890.1, read as the reverse complement.
GGTATTTGTTCATCACGCAAAAACAAGTTTTCAGACTGATAGTTACTGGTCTGAAGCGTTTTGTTTTTATTGAAACCTCTGGTGGATACACTCGAGTGAATTTAACCCAACCACGTGACATGCAAACAAAACCAGGTGACATTGGCAGGGAAACGAGTTTGTTTAATGAGTAGTTTCTATTTGACCAACGCACGTGGATTTCTCTTTTTTGCACAGATTGTTATAAAAAGAAAATGCCAAATTTTAGTGCTACGTTCTAGTCAGTGGTTAACTTTCATCGTAGGCGCCAACTTCCACTTTCGTTTATGGGGGGGGGGGGGGGGGGGTGTCAATTTAAGTGAGATACATTTGAAAACTAATTGTTAAAGGTAATACAAATTAATATTATTCAGGATAAAACAGGCCACTTGTATGATACACTTGCCTAAATTGAATAAACGAATTAGTTCAGAGTTTTGGTTTTAAATATAACCATACTATTTTACGTCTAAAAATAAAACAAACAAAATATTGAAACAAATGTCAATGTCCCAACAAACCCTTTTATGCGAAGGGATAGTTTAATAAATTCAAATGTAATCACAGGTTGGGTGTTACATAATTTTAAAACTATTTATTAAAAGTAATTTTAAATAAGCATTTACAAAAATGTTTTAGGATCCTGAACGTACAAAATGTTGGTTTTGTATTTTTATTTACTCGACAAAGAGATTCAATTCCAAAAAAACTAAACTTGGCCGTAATTGGAAATGGTTTGAGACACGAGACAAATTTAAGTACAACAAATATACAGTTTTGATGACACTTTGATTTTGTATCCTATATTGCAATTTAAAATTTTTATGAGGGCTTTTTTCATTTTCCCGAAATTCCACATTTTTTTACCAGCTAAAAAGTGTTTAAGTTGGAAACTGTTTGAATGGGTATACAGCATTGTTTCTGTATACCACTCAGTTATAATAAATGAAAATACATAAACTAATATGAAATGGAACAAAGTCAATCAAAAATTTTTGAAAATGTAATAATGTGACGTTCGTCCTATGTTTACATTTCAAATTTCATCTCTAAAATATATCTTTTGTGGAACTAGGATTTAGAAAAGTGATTTTTCTTATTGTCTTTAGATGGTTTGAAGGTTTTAGTTAAAACAAAGCGTCTAAACTGTTTTTTCTTTACACTTGGTTTGATACATTCTGTAATTGTACGAGTAATTTGATTGCGCTTCAGTACATAAATAGGGAAAATGAATTATCCGTACATATATTATCCATGTGTCAAACGGTTTATCACAGTCGCACCTCTCCGGAATGGATAAAGTACCAAGTTAGGCACATGTATTTTTGAAATGGTGTAGATTTTGACTCTTAAAATAATCGCAGTAATTCAATTATAAAAAAGTTTCTTAATTATTCCTATAACTACCTGCAGTTAAGCAGGTATTTGTGTAAAAACACCTAGTGAGGACTCGGAGATTTAGTCTTAGAAGCAGAAAAGATGGGTCTTAAGATAAATACTTTAAGGCAATAACTAACGTGATTTTTTATTCGAAAGGATTGAGATGTTTAAATATTTAGGCTCTATAATTCAGAAACATGGTGATACCAAACCGGAGTTATGGTTGCAGTTGCAAAATATTAAATTTTTTTGTGAATAAATTTTTTGCCCAGTAAATAAAGAGGTTCTATTTGAAAAACACTGTTTATAATATTTGCTACCTGAGAGCAGCACCTCCTGGACAGCATAAGAAACTAAACGGAGTAGCATCTCTCTTAAAACATAACCTCAATACCTGCTGATCTTAATTCCTCATAGGAAAGATAGTTTCTTTGGTTGGTAATACAGTAAATAGAGTAGACAAGGAATGATTAGTAATATAGGTCTGGGAGGTGCTGCTCTTTGGTAGCGAATAAAGTACGTAACTAGACATTTAGTTGCAAATCGGTTCCAACAATGTGGTCACTACCACTACCACTACACGTATAGGTAGTTTTTTACGTATCAAAGCTTGACCTTGGGTGTGCAGACAGTTCTTCGCACTGTTTAGTGGCGGAAAAAGCTATTCGAACCCTGGGATTCAGGAAAACTGACTAATCCCTCCCCACAAGTCCTTCTAATCCCCCCAAACGTCGCCACATAACAAATTGACTATAGTTTTGTACCGGCCAAAAACGTGGGTTATAAACAGAAAGAAGGCTCTATTGAAGGAGATGAAAGATTTCAAAATGATATATGGAGTTGTACTTGTATAAAGTCTATTATAAAAGATAAAAACAAATCAATATCTCCAGGACCTATACAAGGAGGTAGGAGTAGAGTTGTAACAGAAATAAAAAACAGCAAGTTCAAGATGACTTGGATATCTATAAAACATGGATGAAGATAGAAATGCAAAGCAAGTTTAAGAGGGAAATCCAGACAAAAGAAGAAAAGGTAGACCCAGGAAGAGATAAAGTTATGCAGGTGGTGAGCATCTCAACTAGAAGGAAGTGCCATACTGGAGAAGAGAGAGTGGACGGTTGTTGTAGGAAGGTAAGCTTATGTTATAACCAGATAAATGAGTAAGATTTGCTTTGTGTTCCAGGTATTGTATCATGGGGAGTTGGTTGCGGGAGACCCGGATATCCAGGAGTATACACCCGTGTGAGCCGCTACCAGAAGTGGATCGAGAGAAACATGAGGGATACCTGTCTATGTGTCAGCTGATAACATAGTTAACAAATTTACTTTGTTGTTGATCACCAACTGAATTGCTCTTCGTAAATGGAAACTATACCAAAAACCAGCTCGATAACTCCAGCTATGGTTGACGTTTTGTTTTCCGAGTCTTAAAAAATAGAGTAATGGAATTTCAGTTTTTCCGACAATATTCTGTAAGACAGACTATGGAACAATACACGTATACAGCCAGCTGTAGTAGTATGATTTGAAACTACGATCTCATTTTGTTGCCTATATTAAAGACCACTAAAGAATACCGTTGCGTGGCGGCCAATAGGATGGGCGCGCAGCGTTGCCATATCTACTAGTCTCGAACACTCCTGGGATTTACCGCTTCAGGCTTGAGCGCACCGTTTAAAGAATTATAAATGCGTTGAGTCAGCCGCGTTCAGTTAGAAGCATGGGAAGAACGACAACGTCGCACTAAGGCGATTGTAGTACACAAGCCCGTCGCTCAACGGTATTCTTTCGTGGTCTTTACTGTAAAAGCACAACTGTTGTTAACAGAGCCGAAGGTAAAAACGTGTGAGTTATGTCATAAACTATCTGGTTCGGAGCAAGTGGTTAATACGACATTATCTTTTGCGGGACAATAAAAACCTGAACTTTCTCAACGGTAGATAAACGAATGAATGTAATTTGTGTAGAATTGTATTCTGATAAAATATAGTATAAAACATTCTAAATAGTTGCATTATCTATTTCGTTTACTGTTTTAAATTTGTGTTTATCAGAGCTGTTCACCTTTCAAGTAATGTGGACAGGTAAGTTGTTTAACAATCAGAACCCGATTGCCAGAAAGTAGGCGTGAGACTGCTAAACTTTGTTGGAGGTTACAAAGGTAGCAAACTAAGCTACGTACTAACCGATCATCCCATGAAGCTCCCTAACCTTACAACAATATATATATATATATATATATAATTTAATATTTTCTTGCACCCTTTTGATACTCTTGTTCTGCAAAATTTCTCATGTACTTCTGATATAATTTCTCATGTGTTCTGGTATAATCTGTATCTTTTACTTGAACCATAAGTTATTCGAACTATCTACAGTTATAACGTTTCAAATTAAAACGGATTCTTATAGCGTTATATTTCCCTTCTCTCTCTTTCTCTATACATTTTTATGTCTTGAAATTTAATTTTGGTCCCATTTCTTCATCTATTCACGTTTCATCTTTTCCCTTGCACATCCTGTATAATATAAAAGTGGTGAGGCAAAAGTTTTGATGCGCTTATTATGAGAGAAAAGTTTTCAAAATATTATCTCTGGTTTAGAAATATTTCAATCCGTACTTAAAATTTGAATGTTAATAATGACATTTCTGGGGGTCTTAAAGTTACAGTAAAAACAAGTTCTTTTGATTTAAAAAAATGGGTTAAAGTTTCAACTGAATGGAATTTTAAGCGATTATAATAACAATTACTATTTGTAAAATATCGCTACAGAAAATAAAATAAATTGTTTACAACTTTTCTATCTTATTTAGAAAGTGAGATAAAAATTGTTTCGGACCTTTACGAGCCCTCTATACTGTACAAAACTATACTACATATGCTGTGTGCTTACAAGAAAGTCATCCAATATAATTATTATAGTTATCATGTCGTAATACTTATTGGGATGTAATTAATTTTGCAATTAATAGGACTTCATATCAATTTGTATTTCATGTTTTTTCCATCCCACGATACTATTGGTGGTTACTATTTATCACCAACTATATTGTCATCTGTATTGCCCACTGGAGTTAATGTGAATTAATTAAATATTTAAATTTTAACAAAAACAAATCTTTTACATAAATATGTATATTTGCTATAGAAGTCAACACGGGTTTGTTATTATTACAAAGTACAGTCCATGCACAAATAAATAAAATTATTCACGGTCCATGAAATAGAGTATCTGGTCTGTAAATAATGCTTATCGATTGATCTGTTGAATTATTTATAATTAGACAACGTGAGACTGTTTTTTAGTGATAGTCGTTTAGGGTAGTTTAGGCTTATGTTATTGGTTATTGTTGTGTTTAGGTTTTGCTGATTTTTTAAGTCCTTTCATGTTACATAAACGTAATATTTTCTACTTATAGTTAAATAAATACCTTATTTATATATAAAACTGATCGCAGTCCAGTAATCGTTTTTGTAATCGGTGACGACCGTTTCGCCTATTTCATTCAGACATTGTCAAACCGAAACTTTTATGTTATAGCATTTAATTTAAATGCTCGTCACTTTAAAATTACACAAAAACACACAACACAACGCAATAAGTATATTATAACCAGTCCATAAGGCAGAACAACAAAAACAGTAATATTTTCATTAATTTAACAGATTTAAATTTTGACGTCCATTTATGATACGCTTTAAAGATTGAACCAAAAATTTGTAATATAAAAATTGTCATCCATCATTTTTTGGAATTATATACTTTCATTAATTTTTGTTGTTTTTCTAGTTGTGGAATAAATATTTATATATGAACTGTTTGAAAAACATTCAATTTAAATTTTTTTACGAGTTATATTTTGAGAATGGCAAACTTTTTTTAAAGGATTAAAAACATTATATTTTCAATAATAGTAGTCTATAAAATAAAATTAGTGAATCCAGTTTACTACAATTACCTCTGAGCACTTGAAATATTAAAGATTTATTATATAGTCAGTCAGAAGGCGAATTTGAATGAAGTAAATCTTGAAAGCTAAGCGAAATTAACACTGCTGTATCAAGCAAATATATAACATGTTTTATCACTAAATATATAAACACTACCCAGAAATGTATGTTATTTAAGTAATTGTTGAATTACAATTAAAAAGATTTGAAATACATAAATACAATATTAATTTAAATAGTGAGCTGTATTATTTATATTAATAATGTTTGATTTACATAATTAAATGTGTGATGATAAACTTGTGTTTCCTTCAAATATTAGTGTCCTAAATTATTGGGAATTTAAGTTTACATAAATTTAGCCAACTAAACCTAAATCATTGGGAATTTAAGTTTACATATATTTAGCCAACTAAACCTAAATTATTGGGAATTTAAGTTTACATAAATTTAGCCAACTAAACCTAAATCATTGGGAATTTAAGTTTACATAAATTTAGGCAACTAAACCTAAATTATTGGGAATTTAAATGTGATTCTTTTATGGACGAATAAATTATGTATAATTTTATTTATGATGATTAGGTGTATAAGCAATATTCATATTTTTTATTATTTAATATTTGATTTACAACCTCTATAAAATGTTCATTTGAAATTGTTTTACTTTTAATAATTAAAATATTATAATAAATAAGCAATATAAAGAAATTGTTTACTTTAGGATATTTATTTAAATTAAATTTAAATTAGACTGTTAATGTTTTTATGACGAAAACATTATTTGTAATATCAATGCATAGTTTTCAATATGTAAAATATTATAAGAAAAACAGAAGTTTTAAGATATTTAGTTTAAAAATTTTATTTTGATAATTTTACCTTTATATAATTATATTTTGTGATTTAGAATTTGTATTTACTTCCGAATTTAAATTGCTTGGATTAGTTTGTTTTGTAAAATGTTTAATTATAGATCTATGTTTGGATTATTTATTCCATTGATTATAGGTAGCTTTATTTTAACGGTACTTAAGAGTTAGTGTAGGCCTACGTGAATATTGTAACAATTTGTAGTAATAACTGTGTAAGCAAAAAGTTGTATTCTGTACCACAGATACATGTTCCGAGAAATAAGTAGCTCAGTGTGAAAACTTAATAAAAATTTAAAAAATAAAATTTCAGTGTGTAAAGAACGTTTTGTAAATATGTGAGGACAACTTAAAATTGAACAGATAAATAATCGTTATCACTACTTTTTGTAATGCTTTAACACATAAAATACAACGTTTCCACTTTCAATTAATCAGTTTTCCTTTAGTTTTCACCAAATACAATTAATTACAGGTAAAGTTTCTAGCCTTCTTGATCGTCATACTAATACAAACATTAAACCCACAAATTAAGCGATAAAAATAAAACCAAGCAGTAGATTAAATAATTAAAAAACTCTATTGTTGTTTTGTTTTTTTGGGGTCTAAAAGGTAGACTTTGGTTTATTTTCAACAATAAATTAAAAAACCTGTATACAACACATAATTTAGATAGGTCAGGTAACATTAGTAATTTTTATTCACGTTTATATACCTTGAAGGTGGTAGCAGTCCCTTGCTCATTCTGGATATGCCCATCCCTAGAACTGTTGTAGAAGTTAATTTTTCCCAGTAGTTTAGATACGTGTGTTTACCTACTACGTTTAACGTAGTTGTATAGTTTACTACGGTACATGGTTTCGCGTCTGATAACTGGCGTTTGTTTTGCTTAAACTATGCTGCACTCTTTTCTTCATTAGTATAACTGGTATAAAGTAAAACCGATAAGAAAAAAAGAAGAAGTACAAAATGAGGTTTCCGTGTTCTGAATATACAAATATTTAAAGAGAATAGCATCGATTAGTGCAGGATCTTTTCTTTCTGCCTATAACAAAATTTGTGTGACCTGTGTAATTCTATAAAATTTATACCACTTTGTCAGTCCAATTGAAAATAACACTCATTTCAAAGTCTTAATGATTAATTTGCTGTTAATAAGTATTTTTTGATCAAATAATTATGGTAAACTACCCCTCGTGTATTAGCTTTAAACTGTATGTAAAACTCTAAATCAACTTTCCTGATTTTGTATCAAGTGGCCTTTGAGGAGGAACTGTGATTTTTTCAAGTTATTCAGATCTGGCATTTGTGTAACAATACTTTATAAACAAATTAAAGTATCGTTACGTCAAATGAATCTACATACAACTATATTTTACATTTCAAAAGTAATTAGCAAGGAATCCAATCAAAGGTAGCGTTGGCAGAACTGAGGATGATTTATTTCAACAAACTCAAACTAAACTGTTATAGTTGAAGGTCAATGCCAATACTGATGAGGGTTTAATTAGACCTTGTTTGGTAATAAATAAATATTGAGTTTGTCAGGTGTGATTTTGTAGAGTAAAACTTGAGCACAGGCAATGCATTTATTTAACTCAAATGCGTTTCAACGGTATTGCCACCATCTTCAGTGATGAGCGAGATGCAGTTACTCATTCGTATCTTTAGACCCAGAGTGTTCGTATAGTGTTCTGGAATTAAAAGTTCTGAAAACAATATTATTATTCTATCTAACTGAAATTTGATCATGAAAATAAAAGTTTAAAACAAAATATACTTGTCAACAAATATTTTTTCAAAAGTTAAATTCACAAAGTGCCATTGTTACCTGAAACTCTCCTCCCACAAAGACAAGATTCCTTTTGAATTTGCATTTAAAAAACCAAAAATTTGTACACTCTACTTTATATAAAGTTAATTTTTATTGGAAGTATTACCAGTCAAAGTTAATCTAGAATGGAGCTTTTAAATATGGTGAATTAAATTATTTTCTGTGTATGTACAATACAATGCAGTACAATACTCGTACAAATAACCTCAGGATGTACTCAAGGCTCTTGATGAGAAACCAAACGTACCATGTACATTCCATAGGGAATCATATGGCGGGACTGATGCTGGGTAGCTTTTGAGAATTGGCCATGTAAATATACCGTAGCAAAAACAAACATACACAAAATATTTAGTAAATTCTACAGAATTTTTATTGTACCATGGTTTCACATTATGTAGCCCAAACAGGCCGTACTTTTAGTTGTAGGTTAAGTGAACAAGAACTATGCCCTTTTAAATTCCAAACTCTACCAAGAATTTGTATGACGATTTTCTTATATTTAAGCCACATCAAAACTGAAGTCAAGTGTTTTACAGAATCACGATTGTTATTAGGAAACGAAGAAACTAAAGGGGCCGCATGGCATTACTCAGTGCACAGATGAATAGCCAACAAGAAGAAAAAAAAGTGAGCACGAAAGAAGTTGGCGGTTGGGTCATAATGACACTAGTTTAGCCAATCATTTAAAAACTTATTTAGTGTCCATTTTTACAATAATGTTAATTTTAAGATACTCCATGTCAATGAAAAAAGTAGGAAGTTAAATTCATTAGAAATGTTAGAGGTTAAGAGTTTATATTGTAAAGACTCCAATCTTGTACCAAATGGCTAAGTAGAATTTATGTCAAACTGCTGAAACCATTGTCTGCTATATGATCCCGCACACTTCCACACTCTTTCACTTTACTTTTGTTTGTTAATGGTGTTATAGACGGGGTAAGTAGGACTGGAAAGTTGGTGTAGTAAGTGCTTGCTGCCAGTAACTTGCTTTCTACTTGCCAGGTCTATAAGGTTACTTTCTCATACAGGGCCACTTGCCACTTGCCGACAGTAAATTCAAAAAGGTTTGATTTTACTTGCCGCAAGGAGGAAAGTAGCGGGGTCACGTGATCTACTTGCGGCCAGAACTTGCCTGTCTAAACATGCACTTGCCGATACAGGCAAGTGTCAATCAATTCAATTCATAGTCTTTTTCACTTGGTAATGGTGTAGTTGTGACAACGTCCAAGTAACTTTTCTCTGTTTTAATATTTATGTGTCTGTGTTCTGTGTTTTGCCTTAGTCTGTGTTAAGCGCCGTATTAATGCCGCCAATGGCTAAACAGCGGTCGGAAAGACTTAGTACTAATTTTGTAGAACTTACTAAATATTGTGTTTTTTTCCATCAAAATGGATTTCTTTACAGCACCTTCGGTCAATAGTGCAATTCGTACACAAATTATATGTACAAGTCAAAATGTTAAAAATACATTTCCAATTATTTATCGAAATACATCTGCAATTAAAATAGGTTAAATGTTTCCTTATGTTTTCATTTATTTTTTTTAAAATAATGTAGATTTCAATAATTTGATTATAACAATTAATCATAAGTATATCATCACTTTAAATCAGACAAGTAAGCAATTTAATTGCCTAATAAATTAGAAAAATTTTCATTTCTACAATGTTCTTTATAATATTCATGAACTTAAACAATATTTATTTGTGGAATTTGTAAACGGACACTAGTTCTGTTGAAATTACGTAAAACATTTTATATCTCCTCACATAACTGTGAAACAACTGTATAGTTTCTATTTACTAGAGGCAAATGGCTCTCTACAGTTAATGAAAGAGTTCGCTCAGTCCTGTTTTAATATACCTTCTTTAATATATTATCAAGTTTTATTACTGGTCGGATATTCAAACGTTTATTTTACTTTAATTAAAACTCTTTGCAACAGTAAGAAAATAAACGAAGCTGAGCATTTTATTAGTTACAACACCAATTATTATATTTCTTAATTGGAAAATAAATTACTCATGCTTTATCTAATAATGTTGATCGTGAGTTTTGGAAAACAGAACTCAGAGTTATCAAACAACGAATATTATCCTTTCGCGATTGTTTTTCTAATAACAATAACTGGCATAAATAAAGTTACTAAGTGCAAAATATTATTATATTGGTTACATAAATAATTTTACATAAATAATTTATATGATTTTGGCATAAATAAAATAATGCAATCACAAACATTTCTCCATCTTATTTTGCAAAATGTATCGTTATTTTAAAAACATATTTTATTGTTCAAATTACTAAGAATTTACTGGAAAAATAAACATAAATGTGAATTTGACTATTTCGCCAAGGGTTCCTTATCGACAAATATCTCGAAAGTGTTTAGGTTAATTGTGCTGTAATGCTATAGAGAATAAATACTATCATATATATTAACTTTGAAACCATTAACTAACAAATGAAAACATTTCAAAAAGTATGTAACACGTAGGGTGGTGGATATAAGGTTGCAGTTTTTAACAACGAAAATGCCGGCAAAGATTTTATTCTTAAATTTTCTATAAATTAAAGAGCATTTTCTAAAAGCTAGGTACTTGGAGTTTGTTAGAAAAGAGAGAGAGAGAGAGAGAGAGAGAGAGAGAGAGAGAGGGTGGGGGAGAGAGAGAGAATTACTCGAATGGTTTCAGACAAAGAAACCGATATAGCCCAGTCAATAAAGGGAAAAAATAGGCCTTAGTGGGAAGTAATTAGTGAAAAGCTGAAATTTTGTCAGATGTTACAATAGTATAAGAGGAGTATTTACACAAAAGTCCCCACCCCTCCCCCTCTTGCTTCACCCCCTACCCCCCTAAAAGTTCACTTTTGAAAGATTTTTTATTTTGTCAATATCTAAGAGATAAAAACCGATAGAGTAATTTTTATTTCGTTATTGTAATCCTTATAATATTCTCTATCTAAAATGTTCTTTGCGTTTAAGCTATAAAACAATTATTTACCGCGTATTTTTAAATTTAATGTTAAAATTTTAACTTTTCTATTACAATAATTACATGTTTAGCTATTTTTTATTAATATGAGACAAGTTATGAAAAAATGGCTAAAATAAAACTTTTAGGGTATTTTTCAATCTTTAAAATGATATAAGTTTTATAAATGTTAAGTGCAGCCAGTTGACATAATCGGACTGACAAAGGGAGACGGCGCGGGGCGCACGAGTCCTCGAGGGCCGGATCAGCCCGTTGGCATATCAGCGGTCAATCTGCAGTAGATGCCTATTGTTTGGACTTTTATTTGTATAGCTGGTCTAATTATAGGTATTACAATGGTTAAATAGACGTAAACATTTATTTTATTTTTTATTATTTATTTATTTTCTGGTATTTATTATTGCAGTGATAAACACACAATATGATTTCTTTTAGCCAAGCCAATAAAGGGGAAAAATAGGCCTTATTGGATATAATTAGTGAAAAGCTGAAATTTTGTCAGATGTTAGAATAATATAAGATTAGTATTTACACAAAATTCCCTGCCCCTCCCCCACCCCATTTAAGGGGTATTGCTTGCGTCTACAGTTTTCGTGGGAGTATGTCAAGTGCGGATGTTTCATAGTAGTGAGGTGACAAATTTAGTGCGTTAAGGGGGCGCTTGCCTGCCCGCCATATTGAATCTGATTCCCATAAGAGCAATGCTACAGAATAAGTCATTTTTTTCCGTTAATTAGTGGAATAAATTTAAAAATTTGTTTTCATTTTGAAGTACTGTCATATGCGGATGTTGATTGCCGAATACATTTTCAGAAACCGTTTTATTGTTTTCATAAACGTATGATATAAATAGTAAACTTTATAAATTTTTTACTCAGTTGCAAAAATCCTTAGCAATAAACACCCACAATCTATTTTACTTTAAGAAAAAAAAATACAGCTTTCGTTTTTTAACAAAAACAGCACAAAAATATGCTTAATAGTGAAGGTATGTTTTGGTTATTTAACATTGAAATTGGTACCCAATATCGTAGTTTTGAATGTGGAGAGCCGAGCCTTAACAGTGTTAATAACTTGCATAGTTACATTTGCTTATTATTTTACTTATTTATGATTCCTTACCGAGTTTTCACAAGGTAACCCTATTGTATTGTTTACTTTAGAAATAAATTAGTTTCATATTCATAATTTATCTGTTTTCGTATCATATTAAAAACAACAGTATGTTTAAAACGCATATACTTAAAATATTTTAAAACTTTACAATAAGTGTTTAATTTTATAATTTTCTTTCTAAATTTGAAAAACTTTTTTACGAAAGTCATTATTATAAATAACTGAACAATGGATGATTCAGATTTGATTTGCTTAATTTGCGGTAACGAACTTATCAAGTATATTGTAGTTGTAAAAAATGGAATTGAAGCTATTTACGAAGCTAGTAATAAAAGAAAAGATAGTTTACATAAAAAACTACAAGGAAAGAGTACTATCAAACTACACAAGTTATGTAGGCAACAATACACAAGACCTTCGAGCTATTAAGAAACTAGAGGAACAAAACAATGAACCTAGTACGTCAACCACTGGAGTTACTCGTAGAACCCATCATGATACGTTTGATTTTAAGATGTGCTGTTTTATTTGTGGAAAATTAGCAAATCATAACTCTAAAACTCCATCTCAGTATAGAAAAGCATTTCACGAAGTAACAACAATAGAATTTAAAGACAGTTTTTTACAAAAGTGCAACGTTAGAAGTAATGTACGGGGCGAAACTGTAAAAGCCCGACATTTAAGTGCAATCGATTTGGTAGCAGCAGAAGCGCGTTATCACAGACATTGCTATACAGAATTTATGAAATCTAAGCCGATTGAAACACAAAAAGGTAGGCCGAAAACAAAATTAACTTCTACCTTTACTAAAGTATGCAATTACATAGAAAACAATGATGAGTGCCAATACACGATAAAAGAAGTTCAGGACATTTTCAAAACTTTATCCAATGAAGATGAGGTTTATTCTAACAAGCATTTAAGAAATCTCCTTCAAGAACATTTTAAAGAAAGACTAACAATGACAACATTTTCTGGAAAAAAAGTGTTTTTTGTCTTACTGACAATGTGCATAAAATTATGGACCAATGGTATAAAAATAGGGTTGTTGATGAAGAAGAAGAGAGAAAGAGGATTGTTTTAGCGGCGGCCTCGATTATAAGAGAAGACATACAAAGGAAAAGCTATGATTTCAGTTCGTATCCAGATTTAGAAGCAATTAAATCCGGTGGAGAAAATCTCATTCCAGAGACTCTTAAAATGTTTACATCACATGTTACAAAAAAGAAAAGCTTATCCGAATCACAGCAAGTTGATAAGAAATGCCTTGTTATAAATCATGCAATAGTATCTGCAGTAAGGCCTAGGTCATTTCTTTCACCTATACAGACAAGTCGTGCTTTATCTTTACATCGACTATACGGATCCAGACACTTAATAAACATGTTGTCCTCAATGGGAGTGTGCGCGTCATACAATGAAGCTACAACCTACATGACTTCACTAATCAGCGCTGGCTCTCCAGTTTTTGAATCAGATGTATTTCTTCAACATGTTTTTGACAATGCTGACGTGAATGTACGAACGTTAGATAAGCTAGGCACTTTTCATGCTATGGGAGGGATTCAGTGCATCACACCAGGTTCTTGTGTCAAAACTGAAACCACAGTGAAAAGGATTGCAATTGGATCTTTTCGTAACACTGAAACTATTCGGGAGTACGCATATCCAATGAAAAGAAGAAATGCTGGTCTGTCTAACATTATCATCGAAGACTTAAATCAACTTCAAGAAGTAAGATGTCTATCAAGTTTGCCTTCACAATACTTGCATCCCCTCAACTTTGTTTGGCTTTCCGATATACAATCACAGCCTGGGTGGAGTGGATTTATGACCAACCTGACGACAAATTCAGAAGACTGTCAAACAACATACATTATAGCAGTACCATTTATTAACTTGGATCCCAGCAATATTTCAACAATCTTCACAGCAATGCATTTTGCAGCTGATCAAAGCAAAAATCAAGATCAAACCTGTATTGTTACTTTCGATCAGCCTTTATTCTTAAAAGCTATGGATATAGTGTCTGCACAGTAATATTTCTAAGATTGTTGTCCGTTTGGGAGGTTTTCATTTATTGATGTCTTATATGGGAGCTGTTGGAAAAATTATGGAAGGGAGTGGTCTTGAAAACCTCTGGAGCACAGTATACGGAAAAGCTACGGTAATTCATATGATGAATGGGCACGCGTACGACAGATGTCTTCGTGCATTTACACTTACAGCGAGCCATTTTTTCATAACTTGTCTCATATTAATAAAAAATAGCTAAACATGTAATTATTGTAATAGAAAAGTTAAAATTTTAACATTAAATTTAAAAATACATGGTAAATAATTGTTTTATAGCTTAAACGCAAAGAACATTTTTGATAGAGAATATAAGTATTACAATAACGAAATAAAAATGACTCTATCGCTTTTTATCTCTTAGATATTGACAAAATAGAAAAGTCATTCGAAAGTGAACTTTAAGGGGGGGTAGGGGGTGAAGCAAGAGGGGGAGGGGCGGGGACTTTTCAGAAAATATTCCTGATATATATAATCAACTAACATCCATGAAAAAAATCAGCTTTTCACTAATTAGTTCCCACTCAAACCCTTTATTGACTGGGCTAAAAGAAATAATATTGTGTGTTTATCAGTTCAATAATAAATAAATACAGAAAAATAAATATAAATAATAAATAAATAAATGTTTACATCAATTTTACCAGCGTAATACCCATAATTAGACCAGCTATAAAAATACAAGTCCAAACAATGGGCCTTTGCTGCAGATTGACCGTTGATATGCTAACGCGCTGATCTGGCCCTCGAGGACTCGTGCGCCCCGCGCCGTCTCCCTTTGTCAGTCCGATTATGTCAACTGGCTGCACTTAACATTTATAAAACTTATATCATTTTAAAGATTGAAAAATACCCTAAAAGTTTTATTTGAGCCTTTTTTTCATAACTTGTCTCACATTAATAAAAAATAGCTAAACATGTAATTATTGTAATAGAAAAGTTAAAATTTTAACATTAATTTTAAAAATACACGGTAAATAATTGTTTTATAGCTTAAACGCAAAGAACATTTTTGATAGAGAATATTATAAGGATTAAAATAACGAAATAAAAATGACTCTATCGCTTTTTATCTCTTAGATATTGACAAAATAAAAAAGTCATTCGAAAGTGAACTTTAAGGGGGGGTGGGGGGAAGCAAGAGGGGGAGGGGCGGGGACTTTTCAGAAAATATTCCTTATATAATCAACTAACATCCATGAAAAAATCAGCTTTTCACTAATTAGTTCCCACTCAAACCCTTTATTGACTGGGCTAATAGTACCCAGTGTCCCTTATGAGGAGGTAATGTTTAGCAAGAGAACATACTGTTCATAATAAGATGAAGAATAAATGAAACCATTCTATTTAAAAGTAAATAGAGTGATAATATTATACAGAGGTAAAGTT
This sequence comes from Philaenus spumarius, assembly GCA_018207615.1. Lineage (NCBI taxonomy): Eukaryota > Metazoa > Arthropoda > Insecta > Hemiptera > Aphrophoridae > Philaenus > Philaenus spumarius. Next base: position 359,053 of record JAGFPH010000890.1, on the reverse strand, counting down.
TGTTTTATTGTTTGTTTGTATGTAGGGGGTAATCTCTGGCACTACTGAACCGATTGAAAAAAATAGTTTTACTAATAAAAACCTACACTATCCCTGAGTAATTCATTTCGATAAAAAGTTTTTTTTATTTCAATATTTGTAATTTTAGTCGGAAAAAATTCTTAGGTTTGGCCTAGAATGATAAACCAACATATGTATTTACATTTATTACCATAGCAACCAATTGAATAAAATAACATAATATAGCTGTTTGCTCCAATATTTCCAGTAACAGCTGATTTCAAAATTTGAAGCAATTATTTTTGTATTTCTAGCTTTTAGGTTAGTGTTTTCAAGTGTAGACCTGAGCCTTGCTGGTTCTTTTAACCATTATCATAACTGCTGTTATAAAATATAAGAAATAATTTGATTTGAACATTTAACACTATTTACCATTTTAGTTTTGAGCTTATTATTAATCCTACACCTTTATTATAAATAAAACATAACATATGTTTTTAGAAGGTTCCATTGGGGGTGTGCGTGCGGAGCACGCAGGGGTCTATACTCGTAAGTACATAAAGTAATAAAGTTCTGTTAGTTTTATAAATATAGGGCAGATTCGAAAATTCATAGTGGTCCTTGGCAATAGCCAGGATAAGGACTGGTGGTCTATGCAGGAGTGATGTGTCGTTTGTTTGTTTATTAGAGCTATAATTTATTATTCATCTGAATATGTCTATTGTTAAATTTATTGATAAAGATCTTTTATTTATTGTTATAGTATTTCAGTAATATTATTTATCATTCATAGTTATATTTGTAAAATGTATGATTATATTTGTATTGTTTATATATTTATAAATATATATATATAATTTAACCATCTCTTTTACGATACGTAAGTTCATATTTTAACGGCATTCTTTATCAATTTTGCTGTGTGCGTTTGCTCCTCAACCTTGCGGACAAACTTGCTTCACGCGTTTGTATTTCGGCCGTCGACTTCGTAACAGAAGAAGCTGCACCACCGTAAAACACCTCTCGGTTTTTTTATTTTAAGATTTGGTCAATTTTAGGGAAACCAGACCAGGCGAGCTATTAAGGTTAAGTAAAAAAAAAAAAAAAACAAACAAAGGTAGTGCAGAATAATTACTTAGATGTTAATTTTTTTAGATAAAACTCCATATAATATTTATTTTATTACGCAAAATCTCAAAAAAAAAAAAAATTACAGTCTGCTAAAAAAAGTGCTTCTTGTTGTTGGATATTTTTGGTTAACGAACTCGCCCAAGCCACTTATAATACCAAGGTGTGTACACAATTTGGACCAAACAGCAGTCGTTTGTAGTATTATTTATTAATAAAACAGCTGTTTATTTATTTATTATCAGCTGTTTATTACTATTTTATTAATATTACCGCCTTCAGCATCATGATAGCCCAACATTCAACCACTAAATTTGCGTTTTCTCCGTTATTTATTACTCAATTATTAAAAACGATTAGATTTGTCTTAAAATAGTAAAAAAATTTGGTATCTTTACATTTTGTAAAATTTATAGTTTTCTAGCTATTTAACGTAGACAATTTTTAACTGCCGCCATTTTGAAACGGATTGTTGTAGGAAAACAAATTTGTTAATTAAAATGTACCCTATTTAGATCAAAATTTGTACCCAGTTTCATGATTATATCTTAAATTCTGAGATATTAAGATATTTGTGAAAATCACATACAGACTGATAGACAGAAAACAGATTGAGATAAGGACACATTGTCATGTAATATACGAAGTATTATTTGCTTGTGTTTAGATGACAAATAACCCCGTAAAGTGTCGGACAGTCAAAGCTGGACACGCTGTATGTATGTATATTATATATATTATACGTTAATAATTTTAAGCAGGTTAAAACATGTAAAAGATTTTTATAACGAAATGGTAAAAAATATAAGTTAAACAAAAACAATATCAGTTTTTAAAGGGGACAGTATTTTAAAGAAAAGAATAAGATTTTGGACAATGATTACAGACATCCTGGCACTTGGCCTGGCCCTGTACTGGTGCGATGGGCCAGGGGTGTGGGGAATGGGCGTAAGTGGAGAAAAAAATCATTTTCCCACACCGCTTTCTAATGTGACTAATCCTTCAAACTAACTAGTGGATGTTTACCTAACCCTAACTTTCACTGCTACGCAAATTTCGTATTTCCTATTCGTAATACGCAATGCATTGTGTATTGAAAATACCCCCAATATGGAGGTTGGCTTGCGAAGCACGCACTGCACTGTGTATTGAAAATACTCCTAATACGGGGGTTGGCGTGCAATGCACTGTGCGTCGGCCGCTTTTTATAGTGTTCAGTGTCAAGCTCACATGTGAGTCCTTAGCAGTAAACGTGTTAAACAGAGATGTACCGGGTACTATGTTTTTAATCAGGTTAGTAGCGGTTTGCTCAAGCGCCAGTATTCGCGCCGATATCTTTACTTGTGCATTTATGTATCTATTTCTGTAGATTCAGTGGTCAGTACGTAAGCCACTATAGCAATGTTTGCTAAGCATAGAAAATGGGTTTCCTTACTTGCGGAGTAAGATACATAATGTATAATGGAGGTACATACGATAATGGAGCTAAAAGTGTCATGTATACTGGCAGATATTTTGTTACTCATACAATTATTATAGTTTTTACTAGTCTACTGTCTTCACATATTAGTAATGGAAAGCAAATATATCTTTAGAAAAAAAGGATCAGCTAGGTTTTCTGTTACATTATCTCTAACACCGTTAGTTTTTTCGAAGTTTTTAGCTGCAGTACTTTCGGAAATATAAGTTATGAATTAATTTTAAGCTACATTTTCTGGAATATCTTTAAAACTACTTATCAAATTGCTAAAATAATAGTTTCAATAACCTTAAATATATTAATTTTGTCTAAATATCCTTGTCATAAAACATAAATTTCGTGGTACCAAACTTTGGTGCCCTCGCATTTATAATAACACATTTCAATTCTCTTGTTACTGGAACATATGTGAGTTAGCATGATTTAAAACTAAATACAATTTCAGTTTTATACGTTTTTCTGTTCCAAAGATAATAAAACAGACATACAACTTGAAACGATTGAATATGGATTCTGATGTTTATTTTTAAGGTAAGGAACTTTAAAAATTACAATGCAATTCATGAATGTTAGGCAATGATAAGGCGAAAGAGTTAAAATGTAATGGACTCTTCTTAGTTGTGGTATTATTACTTTCAAATATAAAATGACATACAGATCCGCCTTCAAACCATAGTTTAGGCTACTAACAAAACAGACCTGTTCGTGATTGAGTAGGTATCAATTTATGACGTAAAATTAATTTCATTTTAAGCAAACTATCGTTTTGTCTTCATTTCCCCGTAACGTTACGATTTAAATACATATAGGAATAAATCATATATTTTTGTTTTACAATATTTAAGTATTACTTTCTATAACAGTTGATTCTATTTTGCAATGAATTTTCTTGTATGAATGTATCTATATAAATAAAAACAGCTGATTTCAAACTTAAAACAATTATTTGAAATTCTAACTTTTAAGATATTTTTTTGTGAACGACGACATCTATTGAAGTAAAAACAAAACACACTACAGGCTATTAAATATTTTCAATGTTTCCAAATGCATTGTTAAATAATATGTGTATAGATATTAACAAATTTTTATTTAAAATCAATTATTTTGTAAGACATTCCGTTAAAATTGAGCAATAACATTTACCATAGCATTCATTTCGTGAGTATACATAAGTTTTGTATTTTTTAATTAATTGTCTTTTATTTGGTTAAACCAGATTAAATAATACAATTACAATAACTCAAATACAATCTTTTGCCATAACCTATTTTCTTCATTGTAGCCTAATATTAATAACTTTTAAACCATTTGATATATTAATATAAAATAAAAAACAATTAAATTATAATATTTCTATACCTCTTCTGAAATGAAATAATATATACATAAATAAAAAATTAAAATTGTAACAATTAGGCCTAGAATTTAAAAAAACTTAAAACGTTACATAAATGGTAACTTTATGTACCAGCTCCGCTCTCTGCTCGCTTCACATGCCAAACCTCGCAGTGAAGCAAGTGAAATGGTAATGAATGTAAATAGGTACATTCAAGAAATATGTGTTGGTTCATCAGTCTAGCCCTAATCTAAACTTATGTTTAATTTATTTTACCTACCTTAACGGCAACATACACACATAATTTAAGTTGTTGTGCACATCTTTGGCAAAGTACGTTTCTAATGATATAAGTTCCATCTTTCAATTGTCGTTTTTTATGTTTCGTAATGTTGTTTAATATTGGTATTACAGCTGCTAGACGCTATGGGTTTAATGACAAACGATTTTCCGACTAAACTGACAAATATATAACTTACAATATGTTTTTATCAAAATGAATTCTACCCTATGTTACTCTGGGATAGTGTACCTTTTTATTTAAAAAAAAAAAAAATGTTTCAATTGGTTCAGTAGTTCCAGAGATTACCCCCTACATACAAACAAATCAATTTTACCTCTTTATAATATTAGTATAGATTAGGCTTAGCCTAAAATGAGCCACAGCAACGCGTGGCCTGGTACAGCTATTAAAATATAAAACTGGTGCTTTTCTTCATTTCTTGACCATTGTCCTTGAATTATTTTTTAAAGAACTTAATGATTTTTCCCAACATATTTTGAAGTAAAATATTTACCAAAATATGTAAACATAAGAAAAAGATTCATTTATGAAATTAATTAATTTTTAAAAAAAGGTTAAAAAAGAAAATAAAGACGCTAATTAAATTATAGGCATAACTTTACTAATCGTAGTTCCAGCACATCATGTTAAATTATTTTATCGTAGAAAGCATTTAATTATTTCCGAGGAACAACTGTAACTCAAAGTGTTATTATATATAGTACGCTATTCTAATTCCGTATGTATGTTTGTGTAAATTATTTATGTACATAAATTTTATACTTCGTTTCTAATAAAAGGGTTTAATTAATTTTCTTCCGTATGTAACAAAATATATATAACAAGAAAACTCAGAAACAAGAATTATTACGTTAATTAAATGTATGTCTGTGATGTTTGCAAAAGTATTACTTAAAGCACATTCAACTAATGGAAGTGTATCTTAGTTTTGAAACAAGAATAAATAACCCTTTGAAAATTTAGTAAAGAAAAAAATCTGCACAGCGATACAAATTCAGCCTTGGAATGAAATAATAAAAATAACTGTAAAATACTATTTAAAAAGTTACATTAAGTATGGGAGTTTTCTTGAAATTGCTTGGGAAAACAATATAAATCACTGTTCAGAAACCCTACGTCTGTCAAGTAAATTTGGTCTGACTTGCAAACCATAGTTTAGTCTAAAAATTACTCGCTAAGTCAATTCAACTTTATTTTGTTAGATTATCTTCGAAATTTTGTACTGTGAGACTTACATCAAAGCTAAGATGGTAAACACAACATTGAAATAAATGTCCATTCATTGTACATTCATTCAATAAACATAAAATGTTCGTTCATCAGTCTAGACCTAACCTAAAATTGTGTGTGTATGTTTAATATAATTTAACTGCCTTAACGGCAACATACATACAATCATTTTTTGTTAGGCCTAGATTAATGAACGAACATTTTATGTTTATTGAATGTATTTCAGCGCTTGACGATAATATCTGAACTACGCCGGGCGGAACCGATCATCTCTTAATTTAAATTGATGAACCAAAACACATGTTTCTTGAATGATTTACATTTATTGCCATAGCAACCAATTTGGTAACGCTTTTTCGTTCATCGTATTTTATACTTGTTATGACGTAGCAAAAAATAATAAAACTTTTTTTCGTTACGCATTACATTTTATATTTGTTAACTCCTATCGAAACACGCGTTAAGGAATTTCGTTCCAATAATAATCTAGAAGGTAATCTAACTAAGGTACATACCTCAAACAACCCTCTTCAATTCCAAATGGTAAATTTCGGTGACTACCTGTTTCGGAAGTCTTAACCTTCCATTGTCAAGTCATAAGAAATTTAAAACTTAAAACAAATAAAACACAAACTTAACACATAATGACAAACATCACAAGTCCAAATTACACGACACATAACAAACATGCTGACCAGCCGATTAAACACGTAACTAATCTCAACTAACGTAACTAACTTCAATTTTTCATTCAGCGTATTATTACTTTCGACGGTTGTTTGAGGTATGTACCTAAGTTAGATTACTACAGCAGTTCAGGAGGCAAATCAATATGTATAAATCTAGAAGGCATTTTGATAATATCCTAACGTACTCCAAACTGACCGAATATAACAGCCTACAAAATATAACCTAAACATTAACTCTTTGACCTCTTCATGTACATAATCACTCATATAAATAACTAGTGGACCCTTCAATGCTTCGCTATTGCCTTGATCTTAGTATATAAATGTATTTATTGTGGGGATTTTGAGTAACTTTGACCCCCCCCCCAAAATCCTTAAAATTTCAAAACCTTTCTTAGCGAGCACATAGGGCCATAGAGGAAGCTACATACCTAATTTCATTCCAATCAGTTCGGTGATTTTTTTAGTAACTTTGACTCCAGGAACCCCTCTAAAATTTCGAATTTTTTGAAAACCTTTCTTAGCGAGCACTTAGGGCCCTAGAGAAAGCTACCTACCAAATTTCATTCCAATCCGTTCGGTGGTTTTTGAGAGGAGTGAGTCAGTGAGTGAGTGGTATTTGGATTATATAAATATATACATATAGATAATATATTACATTATTATTTTTTTTATTAAGAAATAACCCAACCCAAACAATGTTAACCTAATAAGACCGAATCTACACTAACCAAAAACACATTAAGATCTTAAAGGATTATCATTTAGTTTTTTATAACAATTTGTTTTCGCCATTCCAAATATTGATATAATAATTCAAAAATAAGACTTACCGTTGTCAATATTCTGATTTTCGTCGTTCAAGCGACGGCCGTTTCACCTATTCAGCCACTTTCAAGTTCTAGTTGCGTTTACCTTCGTCAGTTACAAACACTTATACATAAATACACATTAAAACATTTATACATTTACACCCACATACGAATACAAATTTGATCCATGAACCATTAGGTACTATACTGCACGGTGTTTCGAATCTTACTATCTTAAGTAACCTAAATTAACCATCAAACCTTTCAATTCTCTACATTATTGTTTATTCTTTATCAATATTTTCATTTACGAGGAACATAATTAAATCCAACATAACCTAAACCTAAGCTAACCTGTCCGAATCAGGGACTCTTTAATCTATAGGGATATAATTAACCATTTAAAAAACATTACCGTATGTTAATAGATTATAATTAACTTTGTACTAGCAAATTATCAATCATAACTCAAGCAAACATAACCGGTCCTTAAGTATCTTAAATTAACCATAAACTCTTTATAACCTGTAAATTATAAATTTTTAAAAAGGATTTATTTACCCACAATATCCACAACTATCCTAACTCATCCTAAACTATACAAACAAAATATAACCTTGTTAGATAGTTTAGGTTAACTTGACCTAAATTCATTATTCCATCCGATATGCATAGAAAATAATATTTAATTTCCAACTGCAAATACACATTTCAATATAAATGCTTTTACAGTTATATTTAAACACACGTGACCATCAAAGTTATTTCATTTGAAATAATCGTAAAGCTTTGGATACTGGCGATACAAAATAAGCTTTGATGTGAATTATTCAAACGTATTGTGATTTGAGTGTGTACATTCACACCTGAATAGTAAAAAGTATATGAAACCCGCAATGCTAGTAAGTGGGGCTCCACTATATTTTGTACAAAAGGGCTCCACGCACAGTTAAGAAATAAAATAACGGTGTTTTAAAATAAAGGAAAAAATTAAAGAAAGCAGTCACGGGACAGAAGGGAAAACTGTAATGAATATAAATTGTTGGTTTGGTTTAATTTTAAATTTGATTATTTTAACACTACCAAGTAAACTATTTTAACACGACTTACAAAATGAGGAAGCACAATGTAAATTTCAGAGGTAATACCAAATAAACTA
>JAGFPH010000890.1:315233-350902 GCA_018207615.1 Philaenus spumarius | reverse complement strand
AATGAGGAAGCACAATGTAAATTTCAGAGGTAATACCAAATAAACTATTTTAACACAACTTACACAAGGAGGAAGCACAATGTCCATTATTACCAAAAATTATAAAGTAAAAAATTACGGCTTTTAGATATTATCAATTTTATTCATATTTTTCTAATAACTAACATTCATTTACCATCGCCAACAGTTGTCACTTCTTAAAACCATTAAACAATTCTGTTTCCTAACTAGAGATACTTCATGCTCTGCTAAACGTGTAATGTTTAGAGAAGATACGTAAACAATGATCTAATCATACAAACTGTTTATACAACTAACTTTATAACGTAGAGTTTGTACTTGATACAACAATGGAATGTCAATAGCAGATCCGACGGATCAACAATTAGCTACCACGTGTGTATATACATATATATAATCGTGGTGCAACAATTGTTGTATGTGGTAGTTTTATTCAGTAGGGACAGCTCAGTAACCACGGAAAGTTTTACTGTTTATCAGTTCTATATTATATAACATATAAACTATACATACGTATTGCATTAACTTTAATTTAAACAAAGCAAAAACAAAACACATTTCAGACTACGATACCAACACGACGCTCCAGGTATTGTGAGGAAAGTATATATTGTTTAAATTAATAGTTTATGTTATGAGCATTTTACTTTCCACAAAATATCTCTGATTTCGAGCTTAACTTAATATATTTTGAGAGGGACGGAGAACAGAATATTTAGAGTAGGTATTTTTATAATCTACAAAATTTAGATCTTAACATATCCCTTCATATTTTTGAATTTTGATGGCCAACAAATTTTTTCTTGGTTTATGGCCAAAAAATAAAAATGGTTTATATACAGTAGGGCACAAACCATATGACGCTGAAACTTTGTTTTGTAATAAATTAGTTTACTGCTCACAGTCCTTTGATTCTATAATGGTTACGCAGTTTCATATATTTATCAGGCACTATCGAACCTCTTCAAAGATGCATTATCTTGCATTTGTTTGATGCGCGTCTTTTAATAAACATATAACACATACACACCACATTTGCAAATAACACATTTACACAACACTTAACAGTGAAACTTCAATTAATTGAAAAAAAAATACACGAGCTATTGTAGTGTGAAGTATACACGTGATCATCGAACAAACAATAAGCCAGTCAATGATAATTTGTTATAAACAGTATATTATATATTAATTATATTGATATTAGGCTATATATTATTAATTATATGCAAGAAATTACACACTACAGTTTGGAAAAGAACCACTGTTCTGACCGTGAGAGTTAACTATAGACGCGGACAATTGCCTACTATTGCAGGCACTTGCTAGGAAGAACACTTGCTTCAAGCATAACTGATGTGTGTTCATAATACGCTATGCTTTGATTATGCTTTATGATTAAGAAAATCTCAAATATAAAACTTAGATATTCTTAATCTACATAGAGTACGGATTTAAGAGTATAAAAAACTTTTATCTTAACAGGTATTTCGAATTTTAACAATTGCAAATATTTGAGAATTATCACTGACTGACATGGACAAGTTACTAAGCGAGGCAATTTTATATTTTTGGGTTATAAACAACCTTCAATTAATTGATCTAAACTTTTCAATTCACCGATTTGTGATAAAATGATTACATCATTATAAAATCGTTTTTAAATGAGCGCGAGGAGGTGCCACTCCCGAAGTACAGTTATTTGATATGGGAATATTGACATCCTTATCCATTACGTTTATGTACATATTGTTACTTTAAGGTACCGTAATATAGTAAATCACTTGTTCCCCGGTAATTATGCGAGCTAGAAATTTTTTTTATACTCTTTAGAATCCATACTTAATGTAGATTAAGAATATGTAAGTTTTCCGTCGAGAATACTGAAGCTTTTCCGTCGAGTTACAACAGCGAGTAAACGACAGCGTTCACAAGGAGTCCGCTGCTCTAGTCTTGCAGTTATCAGCACAGTGACGTCAGAGTGAAACTGGCGGCACAGTGCCGAGATCAAAGAAACGGCTTAGCCCTTGTTATAGAGCCCTGCTGAGTATTGGATTGATTTTCCACGCCTTCAAAATCTTTGACACTAACGCTGAATACAGCATTTTCTGCCGGGCTGATCCACGTCTATTCTTATGTCTCACGGACAGTAAGTAGTTGGATCAACCTTTCTTAGTACTTGAGGTTGACGCTGTGAGGCGATTATTAGCACAGCGTAGTAAAACTCGAACGTGGCTTCCGAACGTGGGGCAAATTGTAAAAAAAAATAAAAATAGAAGGCTAAAGTAGATATTGTTTAGAATAATTATTGATTATAAATAAGATTTGTAGTTAAAGTATAAATAAGGATATTATTAAATACATTTTTCCATCAACTATAAACGGAATATAGAAATATAACAAGTTTATATCGGGTAGATGGCGCCCATATAAAATATCGAGCATTTATTTAATATAAAATTAATATATAAAAATAGGCCTAAATTACTATTTTAAAAATAGAATCATTGTTAGAATAGAGTTGTAGGAAACAATAATAAAAATAATTTAATTGTAGATCAATAAATTAAGATTGCAAAATAAATACACTAGGGTAGCGTATAGCACATATCGTATAGCACATAACTAGTAAATAGTGTAAATAAATATAGAGAAAAATGTCGAAATCGGGAACACAAGATTTTCAGGCGGAAATTCAAAAAATAATGACATTTATGCAGAAGAAAGAAATGGAAGAGAAGAAGGACAAGGCTGAAAGGGAGAAGAAGAATCGAAAAAGGAAAAAAGAGAAAAAAGTTATTTCCATTATAGTTGGACCAACTTAGTACAGATATCGGCACGAATGAAGGTATTTGACCTTGAACGGGCGTGAGGGGCTAGGGGTTTGGGGGAAGGGCGTAAGTGGAGACAAAAAACCGCTTTCTAATGTGATCCATTCTTTCGACGAACTGGTGGTGTCACCTCACCCTTGAAAGAGTTAATTACTTTATTTATGTTCGTTTTTCTAGAGATAATCGCATAAAATTGGTACATGGAACTGGTTTATCCATCGATGTATAAACACACTGGATTGCGCGCTGAGTAGTCTGAAAGGTTCGAGAAACGAGCCGGCCGGCGTGGAGCTTCCCCCTCCACTGGCGGGATAGACCCGCGGTGGGCAGCGTGATAGATGGACAGTGATACACGTTGTTGTTGTTATATACAGTTCAATTCTTTGATTTATCCTCTACACTTTTTTATAATAATATGTCATTTTTGGGCAGAGGAAATAGTATTCCTAAATTACTATTCAAAACAGGCCTAGTTTTGTTAGCAGTCTTGTAGTAGGAACATAAAAACTGGTGTTTTCAAAATAAGAAATTTGAGATTGATCAATACTTGTATACAGTTCTATTTTAGAACTAAATTACGAAACTTTTTTACATTTATGAAAAAAATTACAAAAAATGTTTACTACTTTTATATAGGCCTAAAGTTGAACTTTTTCCTTTCGTTACTAAACACTAGGGGCTCTGCCCCTGGACGCTTCGCTTCGCTCGCAGTTGGAAAATTCGCTAATGAATCTCGTTAATCTTTGGCTCGTTTGTACATTGTACAGGGTTTGGCGAGCGAAGCGATCAGAGGTTGAGTTCCTAGTAGTAAATAAAATTATTATACATTTTAACGGAATTTTGTAACATTTCAAAACATCGCAAGCTACATTTACAAAGCTTGGAGTGCGTCAAAAACTTACTAAACTTGTTTTATTTAACAATGTTTAAAGTGTAATGTATACCTAGGTATACTTTTATGTAAATTAAATGCAGTTTAAAATGCTAATTCAGATCATGTTTTTCATTATGGTTTTGGTTCAGTTTATTTTCCCCTAAACTTTTCCTTATCCTTATCCAACAACAATAATAATAGTTTAAACACAAACTGTTAATCTATATAATAAAAATGAATTAATTGCTGTTCCTTTGTAAGCGCATCACTTGAGAACGGCTGGACCAATTTGGCTATTTTTTTATTTTAAAATGTTCATAATAGTATGAACTAGATTATCATATAAAGACAAATTTGAAAAGTTTTCCGAAAAAGTTTCAAATTTAGAAAAAACTAAACAGCCTCTTTTGTATGGACTCAAGACCATAGCGCACAAAATCAGCTGTTCGTATAAAATGCTTAGTAACACATGTTTGTTTACATTCATTACCATAGCAACTTTACTAGCAAATTTGTAATCAGTTTATTATTTTTTCAAAACCAACAGCTTTTTAGGTTAAATTGACCAACTTAAAATAAAAACAAAAATCAACTAAAATTGCTTACTATATTTTAATTCAATTCAAACATTGGTTGTTACATATTATATATAAAACAACTGATTTGCATCAAAAACTGAACATAATTTTAGGTTAGGCCTACAATGAACCAAAACACGTTTATTTCCACCAATTGGGCTAATTTAGAATCAGGTTTTTTACAATTTATCACAACTATCAGTTTTTTTAGATTAGGTAAAAACAAACAAAAGGTTTACTGTATTATCGATAAAGGTTTACAAACTATAGATCTAAATTTGTGTAGTATATTCTTGTGGCATAAAAATCATTTTGCAATTCGATCACTTAAGTCAATGGAATAACTTTACTAACTTTTAAATTAAATCAAGCAATAGCGAAGCATTGCTGGGTCCACTAGTTTACTATAAAAATAAGTGTTACATACTGTATAACAATTAAATATTGTTTAGAAATTAAAATGATTATTTTATAAATAATGTTTGGTGCCGTTGTTGAAGCTGAGCAAAATAAATTAAAACATTTGTGAGCGTTGCATTAACTTTGAATGCTTCACGTGTTGTTGCTGTCCCTCCAGTGGTGGGGGAAGCGGCTAGGCCAGCCGGACCGTATTCAATACACGCAGCCAGCGATCCAGTGTGTTTATACATCGATGGGTTTATCTACCTGTGCCGGAAATACTGATGTTTTTAGTATGGTTAGTAGCCCATAGTCCAAGTGCCAGCATTCGCGCTGGGATCTGTACTTGAGGTTGACGCTGTGAGGCTATTATTAGAGCAGCGTAGTAAAACCCGGTTGGAGGCTACAGTCCTGCACAAAGCTTATTTTATCACTGTATTGAGTGCTAAGTAAGGGAGTAACAGAAACACTTCGTTTATGGTGGGTGTAAAAACTAGGGTTTCGCGTGATATCCCAAGTGTCAAGAACTAGTGATCTTAGTGATCTTACGCTCTAAGCAGTTCTCAAAGATGTGTCTAATGAGCGCTGAACCATTTGCCTTGTGAATGCTACAATCTTACCTATGCAGTTCGCCTATGAACAATGGTGGTTGTTGTGTAAAAATCGCTTCTTTAAGAAAACCCTACAGGTAAACATCAGGTTATGTTAGATCAGATGAGTTAGAGGAGCAAAAACTGTTATGACACGGTTTCTGAAAGTAGTGTAAATCAATCGAAGTTATTCCCTCGATTTGTATATAGTAGGCTATCCCGTCCTGCCAAAACTGGTCTCTAGGAGCTCAGCAAAAACAACTAAGTTCTTTAAAAAAGAACTGTTTCGACTTTGATTTATAGTCAACAGATCCCGTTGGTTATCCTCAGTGAAATAAGGACCCAGTAGGCCATTTTCACATAACTCACGCCAAAGAGTTACAAGTTCACTGTGGAGTGAACTTCCATAATATATATATACCTTTCGAAATAGAGGGACTTTGAGAGTACTTTCTATATTAACGTACAAACAAATTGTCACATAAAAATAGGTTTGTAAAAAGTTTGTTTTTTCACACTTCCGAAATTTTGATTAAAAAAAAAATTATCGAAATAGATAAGGTATTGAGTTAAAATTATGTTCACTCATTTGTTTATATTACTAATTTTATTTTTAAAAAAGAAATATATTTGATATTCTAAATTTCATATTATTTTTGCATGGAGACTGTATATAAATTAAATTTACATTCAAAACATTTGTTTAAGTACATATAACTACGAAATCACGATCACATTTTTCCTATATTTTAACTAAGACAAATGTTGTTTTTTCTAAAATCTTTGTATTTTAAAACAAAACAAACATCACTTACACATAAGTATCTTGAACTTCTTTATATATTGTAGCTGACCCGGCAATGCTTCGCTATTGCATAATTACTTTTGTGAAATAAATGCGACAAATGATGGTAATTTTGTGTGTCATAAGGATATGAATCGTAGGTTCTAAACCATGTCATTTATACCACTTCATAGCTGTACACCATTAATTACATGTGTTACCATAGGACCTAGTTCAACTGTTTAGTCTTTGTGATAATCGGTGTTGCAGTTGCAGTGAAACCCTGACATTGATTTTTCAGACCATGGAAGCAGCACCTTCATGTGAAATCTTTTAGAACTGTATTTTTGAACGACAGCCATTTTGACCTGGGGATTTTGTTTGGATTTTGTTTTAATTGGAATGTCTATCTCATAAATAGTATACATTGTTTGAGATTTCACCATGTTTAAACAAATTGTTCATTAGATATGGATAAATATATAGATCAGGGCAGCAAAATATATAGATAGATGCCCCTATCCGGATTTGTATCGATCGATAGAGAAATCAAAGTTAAATGTATATTAACAACAAAATGTATCAATAAATATATTATACTTTGTATTTTTATGGGGATTTGTAATAACTTTGACCCCCAAACCCCCTAAAATTTCGAATTTAAAAAAAACCTTTCTTAGTTAGCACCTGTGGCCCTAGAGGAAGCTACATACCAAATTTCGTTCCAATCCGTTCAGTAGTTTTTGAAAAATCTTGATTTAGTAACTTTGACCACCCCAAACCCCCCTAAATTTCGAATTTTTTAAAAACCTTTTTTAGTTAGCACCTAGAAGAAGCTACACACCAAATTTCGTTCCAATCCGTTTGGTAGTTTGGAAGAAATCGTGATTTAGTAAATTTGACCCTCCAAACCCCCCCTAAGATTTCGAATTTTTTTAAACCCTTTCTTAGTGAGCACCTATGGCCCTAGAGGAAGCTACATACCAAATTTCTTTCCAATCCGTTTGGTAGTTTGGGAGAAATCGTGATTTAGTAAATTTGACCCCCCTAAACCCCTCCTAAGATTTTGAATTTGTTTAAACCCTTTCTTAGTGAGCATCTATGGCCCTAGAAGAAGCTACATCCCAAATTTCGTTCCAATCCGTTCAGTAGTTTTTAAGATTTCGTGATGAGTGAGTGAGTGGTATTTGGCTTTTATATAAGACTAGCTGGCCCGACCCGGCTTTGCACGGATAGACAAATCAAAGTTAAATGTATATTAACAAAAAATATCTAATATCAATAAATATATTACACTATGTATTTCTTATTTGGATTTTTAGTAACTTTGAACCCCCCCAACCTCCCCTAAAATTTCGATTTTGTAAAAAAAATCTTTTTTAGCGAGCACCTAGGGCCCTAGAGGAAGCTACATAATAAATTTCATTCCAATCGGTTCGGTGTTTCTTTTTAGTAACTTTGATCCCCCAAACACCCCTAAAATTTCGAATTTTTTAAAACCCTTTCTTATCGAGTACCTACGGCCCTAGAGGAAGCTACATACCAAATTTCATTCCAATCCATTCGATGGTTTTTTGTAGTAACTTTGACCCCCCAAAACTCCCCTTAAATTTCGAATTTTTTAAAACCCTTTCTTAGCTATGAACCTATGAATCTATGAACCTAGAGGAAGCTACATACCAAATTTCATTCCAATCCGTTCGGTAGGTTTTGAGAAATCGTGATTTAGTAACTTTTCCCCCCCACCCCCCCCCCCCGTAAAATTTCGAATTTTCGGAAAACCCTTTCTTAGTGCGCGTATAGAGGCTATAAAGAGTATTAGTGCCAAATTTCATGTTTGTAGGCCTCGTGGTTTTGGAGAAACTGTGATGAGTCAATGAATCAATGAGTCAATGGTATTTGGCTTTTATAAGTATAGATTACAAATTATTGACTTATTTTGATATCTATTTTTGTTATTGAAATTAACTAACTGATATACAATAAGCAAAAGTTAGGCACATTAGTGTAGAGGAAACCGTTTCGTTCGTTTTATCTGACAGGTAATAAGTCGTCAAGTAAAACGTTTCGCTTATAACTGCCTTTATGTACATTGGTTAATCGTTGTATGTCGTTGGATGTCACTGAAATGTGAACATTTTAGATTGTAAGTATTTAAAACACTTTTCGAAATTTTATTATATTCATAAAATCTTGATATTTTTACAGAATTTTCTTGAACTAAGAAATTTGGTACCGGTATATTGATATTTTTACTTTTTCTTTACTGATAATATTTCATTTATGTGCTCTAAGTATTGTTGCAATTTCTTTGTATACATCTTTAGTGGAGTCCACGTGTGGATGAAATATGTGCAAACGTGCTTCAGTTCATTGTAAACAGTGCATTGTGCAAGTCTGTGTTCATTCAATTGAGCAATGTGCTTTGATGCTGTTCGTCCAACTGAGTCACGATGAAGGCAACGTTCTTTTTAAAGTCATCGATGTGGGTATCTTGATTCTACAGTTTATTTTGCCCAAGTTTGAAAGTATTTTTTTATTGGACCATATCAATTAGTACAATCTATATAATAAAAATGAATTGCTCTTTCTTTGAAATCGCATCAATTGAGAACTGCTGGACCAATTTGGCAATTTTTTGTTTTAAAATGTTCGTAATAGTCCGAACTAGGTTTTTATATAAAGAAAAATTTGAAAAGTTTCCCGAAAAAGTTTCAAATTTGGAAAAAACTAAACAGCCTCTTTTGTATGGACTCAAGACCATAGCGCTCAAAAACAGCTGTTCGTATAAAATGCTTAGTAACACATGTTTGTTTACATTCATTACCATAGCAACTTTAGCAAATTTATAATCAGTTTATTATTCTTCAAAACCAATAGCTTTTTAGATTAGATTGACAAATTAAAAGCAAACACAAACAAAAATCAATAAAACATGCTTAGGCCTACTATATTATAATTCAATTTAAACATCGGTTGTTACATATTATTATAAATAAAACAACTGTTATGGATCAAAAACTGAACATAATTTTAGGTTAGGCCTACAATGAACCAAAACACTTTTATTTGCAACCAATTTCTCTAATTTATAATCGGGTTATTATTCTTCAAAAACTAAAACAGCTTTTTTAGGTTAGATTGCCAAACAACACAAACAAAAATCAACGAAAAATGCTTACTGTATTATAATTCAATTCAAACATCGGTTGTTACATATCTATTTACTTACATATATGCTGTTTAAAATATTGTTTATATAAATTGTTTATATAAATTGTTGACATAAACACCATTTGCAATTCAATAACTTAAGTCAAAAGAATGAAATTTGATAACTACCCTTAAAATTAAATAAAGCAATAGCGAAGCATTGCCGAGTCCACTAGTTATAATAATAAAACTGGAAACATTTGTAATAACTATTTCTCTTCAACTTGTGTTAATTAATAAAGTAATAAAGACTAAAACTATTTTGTTATTTTAAACTAATCAACTTCAGAAAATAACATTTACTAGTTTTTTTTACAAAATATCCTCTATTTATTTCCAAGTAACAGCTATATCTTTTATACTCTAAGTACTACATATACTGTGCTCTATTATATTACATCAATATAGTAAAATATATATATATACAACTCGCCAGGGGCTGATACAGACTAATATTTTAGGGGAGACCCTAGATGTAGGATATAATCTTAGGTATGTTACGTACCAAGAGATCTGGGAGTGGGGGGGGGGGGGGGCATGTTAAATTATTATCGCGATGTTGCCAACGATTTCAACAAAGGAAGGAGTGGTGCCTGAATTGGTCGACGATCCAGTAAAGATCACAGGATGTTGCCGTCGAGAAATCGGTGGTTGTAGATGGGAAACATTATGCGATTTCTACATTCAACGAAAACATTTTTTAAACTTTAAATTAAATAAAGTAGTTCAATTCAAAGTAACGACTACAGTTTGCGTATGATAATTCCAATGCGAAAATTTACAAATAAACATATAATTCAATGCAATGGTTGTGGAAGTCATTAATTAGTAATTCTTGGAGCGTCAGTTCCTGTTCATAATGTACCACTGCGCATACGTATTTTAGAGCGCCGTGTTGGTTAGCCTCAGCCATTTACTATAAAACCATTGACTCACACCTTAGGTGCAGTAATAACTACGAAATTAGTAGATTTTACTACAAACATTACTAAACTTTAATTATGCTACACTATAATACATAAACATAAACACACTTACACTCTCAAACACACCAACACATTCAAGAAATCCCGCCCGAGCTCCCGAAACTACCCAAAACTGTCGCAGAACCAACAACCCAAAGCTTTCTTGAACTGAACACGGTCATTGATGCATTTTAAACTCTCCGGCAATGAGTTTCATAGCCTACATGCCGTCACAGTGAAAGATTTATTAAATATCTCAGTTCTGTGCCTGGGTATAAGTAATAATGAAGCTCCTCGTCGTGTGTCGGTGGCATTTACATGTGAATTAAAGACAGACCTTTCTGCCAGATACTCGGTAATCCAGTGAGCAGAATAGCGTGCAATAACAACAAAATGTGATAATTTCGGGAAAAAACTAAGTTTTAGAATTTAAATTTGTTTATAATATTTTTTCACATGATCGTCACGTTTTAAGTCAAAAATGGACCGTAAACAATAATTTTGAGCAAGCTGTAGTTTGTTAGCTAATTGTTAGTCATGTCATTGATAACAGTATCACAATAGTTAAAATATGGAAAAAAATTATGTTTTCACCAGCTGCATTCTAACATTAAACGGCAAGCAATCTTTTACTTTCTTCAGAGTGTGCATGCCAGCATACACTTTATTGCACGTGTCAATAACATGGTCTGTCCAGCTTAGTAGTATATAAGTATTGTTATATTATTTCGTAGGAATACTAATAAACATGGAAACTTTTAAATTATATTTTGACTTTATCAGTTATAATATATTACGTGATAAACTCTACACTTGTAGTTCACCAATTTTCACATTCAATGAAAACACAAAGCAAAATCATAAACAAAAGTACTTCTGAATATTATACTCAACGAAACACTTCATACATTATGGAGAAAAGTCTATTTATATCCTAATGGAAACAATAGTTAATGCAATGTGTTTTACAATAATATAATGACTGAGCAATAATAAAATTAATATTTTGAGAAGATTAGATGGTGACATATAGTGTAGGATATTTTCAAATTACTTCCTTTTTCTCACTGAATTGGCCCTGTAACCATGTGTAGGTTATCGACAACCTTGTTTTCTATATCGCAGGTTATACATGTGATTTGTAGACGGACACAAGTTAAACTGTTCAATAAAATATATTTTATTTCTGTTACACAGCTGCAGCTGTGAAACAAATGTATTTCTATTTAATGAAGTCAAATTGCACTTTACAGATAATGAAAGAATCCACTCAGCCTTGCTTTAAAATGCTTAGAGTAATATAATATGCGGGTTTCACATTACTTAACGGAAATTCATACAACAGTTTATTTTATTTTACATTAATTGAAACTGTTTGCAACAGTACGAAATCAAACTATTCTAGATGCTTTAGTAGTTATACAAAGTTTTAATAAGTTTCAATAATAGCTGTTTTAATTCAAAAATAAAATAATTTTCCCTAAATATTCAAATCAAAATTTTATCAAAGAGGAAATTGATAGCATTGACAATTATCTTCTGATAAAAGATAATTTGTTTACTTACAATTTTGTTAAGTAAGAGAATAACTAGAAATTAAATATGCTTGCCAAAATTACATCATAATTTTATAAAATAAGAAATTAACTCCTTTCAAAAACGCATGGAAAATATCAACATATTAAATCAATTTAGGAAATCATGAATTTGAGCCAAAACTGTTCTTTTAATAAAAATACTGACTTTAAAATGAGTAAATAGAGAAAATTTGTGTAAATAGTAAGAAACTGACTTTTAAATGTTTAAAAAAAACTTTTAGAAAATGGTGGAGCTATGTCAATATTTTAAATCATACGATAGTATGAAATTTCGTAGTACCTACGAAGCAACAACAATAATTTATCAGTTTGCAACACCACCAAATTGTTTATAAGATCAAAATTTAGTAGTAGATATTAGTAAGTATTTTGAACCATTTATATTTTAACGTGTTACAAAAGAACAAGGAGTTCATAAATATAACCAATTGAGTAGTTTTTGTTATTTAACTAATATCTCTTACAGTATTAAAATAAAATGTTCAGGACGTTGTCAAATACAATGTTGAGGACGTTGACAAAAACGTTGTTTAGTACTTTTTGTGGTCTTCGTAGATAGTTACTAAAAATATTAGATGGAATTAGCTTTTTGAATGTTAAAGCAATTGTAAAAAAAATTCGAAATTACTTTTCTATTTAAAACATAAATAATCTGAACTCCAAAAACATCATTAATAACTTTAATGCAAGACTTATTAACTTATTAATGGTAACTTATTAATGCAGAAAGACTTTCATTTATGAATTTAAACAATTAATTACATACAAAAGTATTAGTGATAATTCAAAATTTTTTAAATATACACTATTCTAATAATATGTATATGCACTTTTATGTAAATTATTCATTTGAAGAAAAGCGTTCACAGAAAAAGAATCTAATACGTATCTAATATTAGTGTGTAATTCAAGAAAACATAAGACAACACTCAGGTTAAAAAAATCCTAAGTTTAGTTTTTTTCTTAAATTTAATTGATTGTTTCTTCGATGTTTGCACAAATTATATGTGCCAAAATCAAAGCGATCAAATGCACTAGTTTTGAATGTGGAATGGTGGTCTTGGAGCTAAGGGTTCCATAATCCATGGTTAGAATCTGAGTAAAGGCCAAGTGTTTTTGTATAAAAAGTTTATTTCAGACGATAGTAGTATGGTTTTAACCTTAAAAAGTTTGTTTTAATGTTTAGATATTTAATATGATTTAACACTTAGCCTTGAATTTATGATTACATCAAATAAATATGTATTGAGGTAGCAAAGGGTGCAAAGCATAGCATCATACAATCTCCCCTAGCTTGATACAATTCTTACCATGGATGTTTAGTTATAAAATCAAAGTTAGACTAGTAACGAAAATTTTGTGAAATAACACAAATTTTAAAGGTTTAAAATCTTTAAACAATTGGGGTTAATGTCTTAATGAACCATAACAGGTAAACCCCTACAAACTAAGACAATTAAAGGCATTAGGTACTAAATTTAGTAAATAAATAGCTTAATATAGATAAATCTCAATGATATATTTGGTACCCCTTAATTTTATATTTGAATAATTTCCTTATAGCTTATAACAATTTCAATTTATTTGAAAACTAAAATAAATTATTTGTTTTAAATAAATAATAAAAATCTACATTAAAAACGTAAAATAGTTTTAAGATATTGAAAAACCCCTAGAAGATTTTTGTCGAGTCATCGAAAATATTTCGGCTTCCAGAAATAATTTTACCCTCAACATATTCAACGTAAATATTAGTCGCGACTAATTCTTTTAATAAATAATATTTAGATTCTGCTTAGAATTCATAGTTAAAAAAATAATTTTCTATAGATAATATTTTATTTTATTTCTTTAAATGTTTTGTAAGAAGCAATAAAGACTTCTGAAGAAGTTTAACAAGGTACGTCATATTACATAGAGTTGTGTCTGGGTTTTTGTTAACAGAGAAAATACTTTGTCCTTGGCATGTGCAAAGCTTACATTTAACTGAGTCCCTTCAATGAAAATATAAAGCACTGATTGTTATTTCCATGCAAACTAATTTTGAATTGTAAAATACCACTTGCAAAACAAGCTGTAGTTCTTTCTAGGTAAATACGTTCTATATTCTTTCTTTACACGTTATCTATATGTAGGCCTATATATATTTTTAAGTTTTTACGGTATAGTTACATTTTTAAAGTAATGAACGTGTAATATAAAAATAATGAATACCAATTAATTATTGTATTATGTAATTCAATACTCGTAATAGATTATATTGAAAAAGTAAAAATATTATTCGTACACCAAGGGTTCTATACCACCGGCCGTTCCTATTTGTACAGACTGCGTCAAGGAGACAGTGTTACCAACTTCAAAAATATTTATCCCTAAGCAAAAGTCAAAAACCCCTAAAATCGCCACAATTACTAGGAAATCCCCCTAAAAAAATTATATTCTGTAAAAAATAATAAATTAACAATAATAAATAAATTTTAACAATAAAATAAATAATATTATGTAATATTTAATTTGTTTAAATATTATTTATTTATAAATTATTTAATACTTCAAATACAATTTTGTTTTCTTCTGCTCTGACATTTTGAAATCATACATGATTACATTAAATAAACCTAACATTTTAGTGGATGGATTAAATGTTGTGCAAGATCCACCATTTCGATGCAACGTGAATCGGACCCAAGGTCTCTAGATAGGTCCTATCTAGAGACCTTGAATCGGACCATCATTATAATTTGTAGCATTTCAATAGATAGTCGATTCCGCAACTTATTTTTGACAATACGCAACTTATTTTTGATTGAGAATGCACGTTCGACACTTGCGTTTGAAATTGCAACCGTCACAAATGCTAGTCCGAATTTAAATTAAACAAGTAAACTAGTAAGCAACAGTCAACAATCAACATATTCGTATTTCATATAACTCCGCATTCTTAGTAACGAGGAACTGTACTAGATGTCCCTAGGAATTGGCTAGATTGAGTTATCCCAGAACCTATATTTTTACACCTTTATTTTTCTCAATACAAAATGTAATATAAAAAGTTAAATTTAAAAATCCCTAAAAATACCACTAAAAATATAAAGCCCCTAAAAAAATCCTATCCCACTTATTTACCCCCTAAATTTGGGGGGAAAACCCCTAAGTTGGGAACACTGCAAGGAGATGACTAGTAGAGAGATTAGTGTGAGAAGGATAGAGCATAACCACAATGACTTTAACACTAACCACAATTGCTTCTTGTCCGTATACTTCGTCAGATATAGCATGACCCCTCAGATGCGCTGGCGGGAGGGAAGAACTTAGGCAAGTGGGGACGCTGTCCGCTGGAGGGGAAGGGATACCACGCACAGACAATGTATTTATTGGAATATTTACTTCCAGCAATGAATACAGAATACTTTAAGAAGCACAGGGGTATAGGGAAAAAGTCTACGCTTTTCAGCGACTCGAAGACAATAGTTGGGCGACCCACGAACAGGAGCGCTAGCAGCAAAGCTTGACTGTAATAGACCCTTTTGATCCGTACTGTACACAAAATATTTCTCTCTCACTTCCTCCACGCAAAACAAACATTTGCAACTTTCACTCACTACCCCTGTCAACAACGGACCCTTTCTTAAACTGTTTCCTAGTTACTCGTTGTTTGACACCAGCTATGTGTTTCCCTGTTAATATAGTTTAGAATAAGCAATTCAATTAAATTAAGTTATTATTAGTATTTTGTTTTTAAGTGATTATGTCCAGCGGAATTAAGTGTCATTATTTGCAGTGTCCTAATAGTAGTGTAAGAAATCCGGATTTACATTTCTTCAGATTTCCTGTGAAAGATAAGGAGAGGCAAGATCACCGAGACTAATCTTTTTTAGAGGTTAAGATCAGTTTAAAAAAAGACAATAATTACATCGTTTGATAATTTTCCCTTTAAATCATAAGCGTATGTTTTTAATTAAAGTTTTTGGTGTCTTTATATCTATGACCAATAAGTATTTTTCTCCGTCGCAACAGACCTGTAAACTCTGCGAATTTTCAATTGCAATTTCATAGAAAAATTCATGAAAAAAGTACATAATCCTGAATTTACTCAGTCGTAAGTTATAAATTTGCAATTGGCAAAAAAACTACGTTTTGCCCATTTTTAATCTTGTTTGACTATTTAATTTATAATGCCATGTGTTCCCTCTTTGCAACCGAATTCAATATAACAGCTGAGTAAAAAAGTAAATTATTGAAAACAAAGCAGACAACTATTCTTATAAAAATTATTTATTAATTTATTACTTAAAGATTATATATTTATTCTTATTGTGTTTTCTTGTTGCACCAAACTTGTAAACTCAGCTCTGATGTTATTCTTATGGCGAAAAAGTAAAATGTTACGTCTCCCTTAATTGTGGAGTCACCTAGTTGAGTTATATAGATATTTACATAAAATCCATTTTTTGTGTTCCTTGTTGCAGCAAACCTGCATAATGAGCCCCAATGTTATTATTATGGAGAATTGGTAAAATTTTATATCTTGCTTATTTGTGAACATATATACTGTATTGATAAATCTTAGTATACATTTTCATTTGGAAATGATCTATTAATTCACATAAAATACCCTGAAGCAACAAACCTGCATACACAGTCTTATGTAAACCTATGGACATTGTGTTATCCCATGTTACTCATGGGAAATAAATAAATGTTTCCCTTATTTTTAATTGTATACTATTCCTTCCCCCTCCACTTTCTAACTGATGCCATACTAAGAGAAATGAACTATTTTCGTTTGATTGTTGTTCAGAAAGGTTATTGTATGCCCGCTGAAGCGATTAAAGTAAAATAGCCACATTATTTTATCGTTGAGTGTGTTTTTAGTATTTGGCCCGGCAGTGTTTAGCGTTTTGTTAGTGAGTTGTCGTCAACGGTTTGCCAATAGAAAAATAGTCAAATGAAAGTAATAATGCAACTGCAAATAAAAGAAAGTAATCTAATAATTAAAAGAAACAAATCTACCAGGAATTCTTTACAATATGTAGGAACGAACACAACCAACAACTGATCGCCCAGTTTAGGTAAATTCCGTGTAGGGGTTTTTTTCGATACTGTGATCAAAATAAAATATGATATCTACTATTGTTTAATAAATTTCAGATATAATATAAATATCATATTTATTTTGATCACAGTTTATCAAAAAAAAAAAAAAAAAAAAAAGCCATTATTATATTACATACAATTGTCTTAAAGTCTTAAAATGTACAACACTACTTATAATACTTTTGTCATGTATTTAATGTTTGTAGTATAGGATTTATTATGTAATTTAAAACAATTTTTAAAAGTCAACACGTTATTGGTCGTTTTACCAACAGTTAAAATTTCATGTGCAATGTTCAGGTGTCTTGTACGTGTAAATAAATTCAAGAATAAGTGTCATAAATAGTGATTTATTTGAACACCTAGAGGCTACGTTATTGTAACAAGAACTAAAATAATATTTTGTTGTCAATAAATTTGGTATAGTGTGTGTTAGGTTATAAGGTTTGTATCTGGGACACGCACAGTTTTAAGCGCCTCAGTAGCGTTGTTGGCTATGCTATTGCACAATAATTGTCAAGACAGTTTTATAAAGGATGTAAAAAGTTAAAGTTACAAGAAGGCCGAAGTCAAATTATAGGGTTGACGCAGACGGGGAGGGGGGGCTGTCTCATACGACTGCGCTACTCTCTAGTGGATGTTTCTTGAAGTAATAGGTGCAGGTTTCTGTAGATTTGGCGACTTCAGCGCTGCCCGGTGGTGGGTCGCTTAACTATTTTTTTGCGTAGAATTTTTAACATGGAGCCTGTGCTTCTTAAAGTATTCTGTATTCATTGCTTCCAGGCCGAAGTATTACGTTCAGAGGATTGTAACAGACTGAACCTTTCTGACACCAACCCCACTCGAATCAACTCCGAGTCTACTGCGGTGCATCTCAAGGCCACTGTTCATGCTAGACTTTCTCTAGTATACTGAATACTCAAATAAATATTCATAACACAATATGTAAAGAGTTAGCATGTGTTCAATATGAAACACTAGCTGCTTGATCCGACTTTGCACGGATAGACAAATCAAAGTTAAATGTATCAATACATTTATTACACTATGTATTTCTTATGGGGATTTTTAGTAACTTTGACCCCCCGAAACGCCCTAAATGTTTTTGAAAAAATTTCTTAGAGACACCTAGGGCCCTCGTGGAAGCTACAAACCAAATTTCATTCCACTCCGTTCGGTGGTTTTTGAGATTTCGTGATGAGCGAGTCTCATCCTGTGAGTGGTATTTGGATTATAGACATAGATTATGAATGTGTTCCATTAGATACCAAACTATGAGACCTGTACCATCAAAAGTGACGGGTGGACACTACTTGAGCGCATACGTAAATGAGGAGGCTTGGACGTTGCTAATATCAATGTGCCAACACGACATACACTAAATATAATGAATTAACCGTCTAACACATAACAATAACGTATTGGCAACATATTATACGATTTACACTAATGACTGTAGGTCCTACTTGATAAAACTCCATTATGAAAAAACAAACACAATTTTCAAAAAAAAATTAAAATTTGTGTTTGTTTTTTCAATAAGTTATTCACTAGCTGACAACTCACAGTACAGCTAAAACATATTTTTTGTCACCAGTTTTCACAAAAATGTTAACTTGTTATAGTTGTGATGAGAGGGATCATATATTTTGTACTACTGAGCATCCCCATTCTAACCTTGGACATGATGTAAGAGGGAAAATGGTCACTAGGCGAGTATACTAATCCTGCTAGTGGACCTGCTGTTAGTGCCTAGTTATTACTGCCTGGCGTTCTTAAGTGCTTGTTTGAAAGCTCAGTAAACAATAGCACATTTGGTTTAAATTAGTGTTCTACAAACACTCAAAGTCAAAGCATAAACCACGTAAAGAGTCACACAACTGATGTGCTATCAACCAACGAGGAGGCATTAAACGAATTAGAGAACAAATGTAATTTTATTTGGATAACAAGTCATATTTTAATTTACAGATTGTTTTGAAATTATAAATTTTTGTCGAATATACTCAAGCTTAAATATATATTATATTTATGAAAAAATCTTTAAAGCGACTATTTTTTAGTTTTAGTTTAATAGATATTCGTTCGTTATTGTTTCAAGAGAGAGAGAGTATGTCAATTGGTGAGTGGATAACTATTATCTCCTCTGGCAACATCTGTACTTTTGAGGACATTCACTAACGTGAAGATTTAATTACCAGAAGTGTTCATACGTTTCCACCCTTTACTACCCTTAATATTTGCCATAAGAAAGACTATTTTCTTAAAATACCTATTCGTGAATATTACGGTTTTGTCCTTATTGAGAACATGTTATTACATAAGGTGTTTTGCTTACTCATAGTTTACATTGTTTTGAGGGGTTCTAATCTGGTTCTAATCCACGGAACAGTAAATAACTCCATAAGGTCTGTACACCGAGGCCGAGCCGTGTAGAGAATGGTGCAATGCTAACTGTCGTTCGAAACATGACTGAATGCCGGCACTTCGCTATAATAGATCACTGTGCTCGTCAAATTATGATTAGTTTTTTTACGATGCGGTCTTACCAATCACTATATTAGATGGAGCCTGTTTGTCTGTTTTGAGTTGGAACAACTATCATTCTTGCATAATTTAAGATTTCGTTGTACTAAACTTATTTATAGGATCCAAACTAATTTATCATTGTTTAAACAAACATGTTTTGTATTGGATCAATCTATTTTAACCAGTTTTTGAGTAAATGTTTCTCTTACTCGTAAAAAATACATTCGCATTTATTCGAATCAACTAAATTCGGCTTTGAGTAACAATATTACTCTAGCCAACACACATAGATTCAGTCTTTACATTATATAACAAAGGTTTCATTGTTTGAGTGATTGCCATCAATCCAAACATTGAACCATAACCTCAGTTTTTCAGTTTGACAGATCCGGTTATGGTTAGGGGCAAAGATGGACGAATCACAGTTGCCTCTATATCGTTGATCAAACATATCAAGCACAGATACACTCTCGATGAATGTGTATCTTCGGGCAAAGTTTGTTTAACAATTATGTTTCTGTGGTTCAGCAAGCTAACTTTCGTTTATTAGAAAACAGAACAATTGTTGTTTTAAAGCCTCTGCTGGAAGAAAAAGAAGAACTGTTCAAATTTATGTTAAGTAAATGAAAACTGGTGATTTATTACAACAGCTGATCACCAAAGTTGTCAGTTTAACAGCTGTAACAAAGCATAAAATCAGATAAAGAATGCTTAATGTGAACATTTTATTTTTTGGAGTTAGATTTAAATGGCAGTAGCTTTAAACAATTCTAACGGAATTTGCTGATTAAATAACTAATATAAAAGATGGACAAAGGCATTGGTTGTGCAAAAAATATTATATCATATTTTGAAATTTCATAATGATAATATTGTAATATTATTATTATAATAATATTATTTTGTAGTCATATTATAATTATAATAAGTATGCGAAAAATAGTGATCATTATAATGTAAGCAGTATTTATTTAGTGACTAATGATTTTGAGTGAGGTATTAGTGTATCACTACATATAATTCTAAGAATAATTTAATATGTAAGGGATAATTATTATAATAATAATTAAAATTATTATATAATAATATAATTATAATATTATAATAACGTATTATTATATATATATTATGTATCCTATTCCCTCTCCACGCGCTAACATGTCTATATATACTACTAGCTGACAGGACAATGTTTCGTTATTGCAATAATATGGTTACCTACAGCAAATGTTACATCTTAAAATACAAGCTGATTCTGTGTGTATTTTGAGACAGTGGTTTTTTTTTACCGCATGCCTATTTGTTTTTACGCGATTTGTATAAGAAAAACGCTTTCGTCTTTTTTTCCCTCGTTTTTTGGTATTTGTTCTGGATGTGACCGAACTGCATCCGATGATGATGTACACTGTTCTCATAGGGTTGGAAGTTGAGAAATTTGGAGACCATCGTCTGAAACCTGGGATTGGGAAGCTAACTGTATTTCCTCCACACTAATATAGATTGAGTTGTCAGGTAAAGAAGATGTGAGAGGAACGAGAACATCAAAGTGGCATCTCGTCAGTTCCCCAGTAAATCTCAGCCTCCCTACTCCCTCAATCGGTTCGCCAAAACTCTCCCACAACAAATAACCATCTCTGTACATCTGAAATTCATAAAAAATATTTCAGATGCTGCTTGCATTTCACAGGAGGTTCCAAAAGTTACCGCTTTGCCCACATCCGCGATATATTCTTTTTTTGTTGAATAAATATCTCCTGTTACTTTTAAAGTGCACATATGGTTTGAACTTGCTTCACCTGTTTGAAACATGATTAACAACTCTGGTCCTCACCACAAAACCGAGTGAATCAGTGCCATAATCACAATTAAAGCCAAAGAGTAGAATAAGCATTGGCCATCTGGCCTAGGAGAAACTACTCTGTGAGGAATAGACACTTCATTAACGTGTATGACCTCCATTGTTGTAATATGCAGCTAAATTTTATATTTAAGTGGGTAATAAGTTACAGTAAAATAAAACAATGTAAAATATTACTTTGTCAAAATGTATAATTTTGTCTAAACTTACTTCAGTTAGACAAAAATCAATCTTCAATTCTATGTAGAGTACATACAATAATACCTCACTCAAAATCATTAGCCAATAAATAAGAAATGCTTACATTATTCTCATACTTATTATAATATAATATTATTATAATATATTAATATTATAATAACTATAATAACGTATTATTATATACTATGTATCATCTATTCCCTCTCGACGCGCTTACTTGTCTAAATATAACTATGTATCGCCTATTCCCTCTCAACGCTCTGACTTGCCCTACGCAAAAAGTTGCGTGACGCGAGGTTTCAGACACATAATCAAGCGAAAGTGCCCAACGGGCCAATAGAAGTTATCACTTCAAAAACAAACAATTATAGGTGTACTGGGGAACCCAAAGAACCCAAAGAAATGTACTTAGATCATATAAATACCAAAGTTAACAAAATAGTTTGTACGAAATAGTACTTACGAAGGAAATACATTTCAAAACTATAATGTTCATAGCTAGATTCGAACCTGCAACAGACAGAACCTTTTAGCATACTGAAATTCCATCTTATAAACTGAGACATCATTCTATCTTCTCTGTAAAACAGCTACACGTATGGTTTTTGTTGTACTATTTTAGTAAACCAATTTGTGTTTATTCCAGGATTTCAATTTTCTTACAAAAATTAATGTTACCCCATTTATCTAAAATTTAAATTGCAATCGGTAATAACTAGCATTCTAAAAGATTTATATTACAATTTTTTTTAAATATTTCCCGGAACTTTTTAATGAGTTTTTCCTACTCCTACTTATTCTTGGTCTGATAAGGTTGCACGTATACAATCAATTCAAACTCTAGGAATATAATTTACAATTCATACTCCATCAGTAAAGGAAAATAAATCACCTACTTACATATTTTGATGAGACTCAGTTAAATGTAAGCATTGAAAGAACCAAGGACGATTGTATTTCCTCTGACAATAATCAATCAGGTACAACTATTTGTAAGTAGATGACAGAAGTTGCTAAAATACTTTTAAAGTGTTTATTGCTTGTTATATAGCAAAACATGCAATTCAAGTTGTTCTATGCTTAGATGTAAATGGTAATAAGAGATCCTTTATATTATTACATTTCTTAGAAACTTTGAATTGTTTATAATGACGGCGTGTGTCAAGAGTACATGCTTCATTTTATCCGTCTTAGAATCAGTAGGTTCGATTAATGATGGGGAGAATCAATATATGAATTGATATGGATGAATTAAATTTCTGCGATAATGTTGGTAAAACATAGTCACACACAGATACAATCTCCAATCTCTATGTATACGTATAATGTGGGAGGCCGCTGCAGAAAGTGCATTTTGTACATAGAACATTTTTCTTTTGCAATCTCTGTTGGAAAAGAATAAATGTTGGCCATAGAAATTAAAAAAATAGATTTCATGTCTACCATTCTTTTGATATGAATATCTGAAACGATTCAATCAATTTACAAACTTGCTTGCCATGTAATTGCCCTCTATCCAAAGTACCAGGAAATTAATATTTGTTTCAAACAGAATATACAACTTTTTCCTTTATACTGAGTGTCATAAATAATATTATATTCAGAAATACTTGTTGTTTATGCTTTGGTTTTGTATTTTCATTTTATATAAAAGTTTGTGAAATATGTATGTATGGTTTATCATGAAATTATACATAACTGATAAAGGCAAAACTGAGCTTAAAACTTTCTGTTACTAAGTTTCTCCTTTCATAGTAGAAATGACACATAAAACAATTATATCATGACTATATAAAATAATAATAAAAAAAATAAAAAACTCGTTGCACACTCAAGTTTTATATCAAGTAGGCTACAAATCCTACGTTAAAAAGTTAGTTGGTATATAAACTAGTTGTATGATAATTATGTTCTTATAAGCTCTAAACATTACAAGCAGAGCATAAACTGTGTATAGTAGAAAACTGGGAATTGTTTAATGCTTATGAAAAATAACAAGTGAAGGGAGTTATTTAGTAAGTAACTTATTAGATAAAATAGTTTATATTATAGTATAATTTCTAAATTTGCAAATATAAAATAAGTTGAAAATAAAGTACAATGAAAAAGTATAAATGCAATACAATATTAATTATAATTAAATTGAAATACATCCCTACTTTAGACAGATTAAATTAGGCACCCTGAAGATGAGTGCTTTCAAAGTGTGTTGTACTTAAAGTAAAAAAAAAAAAGTTTACAAATTGAAGCACCAAAGAAAAACATGCTATCCACTAAGCAAATTGTAAACACAATCTATATAATTTATATTAACATGCATTTAAAGTCTGTTTTTTATCTTACTTGTTTTCTAAGGCAAATAAACAGAACGCAATGATAAATACAAGACCATGTTTCTGGACGTTTTTTCCATAACGGAAAACTATTACCTTTTATTATGGTAAATGTAGTCATTAATTTTGAAAGAAACGGTTTTATTTTGTATAACGTTTTTTGTAACTGACTTTGATAGAACTTTGTGCAATATACATTATGTTTACCCTAGTATTACTGATGTCGTATACTTTTCACAATTCAGGTGTGAATTTACACAATCGTATCAGAATACGTTTGAATAATTTACATCAAAGTATGTTTTGCGTCAGTAGCCGCAGCTTTACGATAATTTAAACTAAACTAACATTGATAGACAAACCCATATTATACAAATAGTTCGATAAAAATTTTGTTAAATTGTTTGTGTTAATTGTAAACATTCAATATTATTTTAGTAAGATTATAGCCAGATTAAAGTTGGCTAGAAAATACTACACTTTCATAAAATATAAGCAACATGTTTTGGACTATAAGCACACGGACGTTGGATAAAGTACAGTTATAAAATTGGTGCTTTTTGAAAGTTTGATGAAATTTGTATTGCATTAAGAAAGTTGATGTATATAATTTCTTAAAGAAGTAATTTAATTTTTTTACAACAGTGTCATTAGTTTACAGTATTATTACATGAAAAATGTATCCTGAAACTGGTGTATACTTACATTATACTACTGTATTTAATATTTGCTAATATAAAAAGGATTTACATTTAATAAACGTAATAATTTTTGTTTTTTTACATATAGAAAAAATTTTACCAAACTTTATGTTAGAAATATACCTATGCATTATTAGGTTTTTTTTTATAAATCCCTGTTTTTCACTTATATACACAAAAATATATACTTATATAATTAGAATGCAGAAATATAATATAGAGCACTTCGTTGATTGTGTATAGTTAAATGATCTAACAAAGCAATATTTAAAACAATGTATGAAGTTTCTTTAATTCATTTAAAATTATAGGTTGTTGCGTTTTTGTTTTCTTTACTTTTTTTTTAATTACTAGAACAAATATGGGAGTAATAGTTGAATAGTTGGTCATTTTACAAAATAATATAATCCACCTTTTTATTTTCTTTTACAATAAGCAACATATTTTCCTCAAAAAACTAGTACTACCTCAAATGATTGACTGTACAAATAACTTGTAAAATATAATTAAGTGGTTTAAAAAGAAAGATCATTAGACAAATATTTTAACAGCTAAAGGCTAAATGTTTATAATAAACTCCACTTACTATATAAAATATTTTTTTTACAAAATGTCATGATTGGGGTTGCAGCTTTTGTGGGTAATTTGTTAAAGTATATATATATATATATATATATATATATATACTTATTTTATATATATAAGTATTTTGTATGTACAAAATAAAGCAGATAACTAGAACTAAATCTTTTTTGAAGTATTGCAAATTTTTTATAAGTTACATTCCCTGGCAAAAGAAGGAACATTATATTTTTCTTGGAAAGTTGCTACATGAACCCTTATATCTTGTTAAAAAGTATGTTTGATGATATCATACAGAATAAATACACCTTACATTTAAAAAAGAAGATACTACATTTTTCAACTTTTCGTCTTCGCCCTTCCGAATGTTGGTAAGTGCCTCAACAGTCGAGGGACATATATTTTTAAAAATGAAACGTTTTAAACTGGTGTTTGTTGGTGATTTATGAACCAATATTTTTATGTGTAGGGTCTAACTATGTAAGGGAAATGTGCATCTAAACAATAATTAAAAATGGAAAGTCCTAGAATTAATATATTCTCTTAGCATTTGTATGGTTAGAAGATGCCATTCGTGTGTTTTTATAATTTAGTTTAAATGTCATCGTGTTTTTGGAATTTAAACTTTATTTCACCCATATTTGTATGATTGTTTTTGATGTGTGTATACATAAGTAGTTCTATATTTATTGTGTTTTTTTGTAATAATTTAGGCCTACCTATAAAAAACTTCCCAATTCTCTGTTTTTAATAATTTACTATTTTATTTACCATACTAATTAAATTTGCAATTTTCAAACAAAAATAAACGTTAAAATCTTTTTTTAACTTTCAAACACTTAGATTGTCTTTTTGATAAAATTCAAAATTTCTATTAACAGGTGAGAAAAAATGCAATTTTCAACCATTAATATTGGTAAATAAGTATATGTAAACTAGGGGAGACCCCTGCGTGCTCCGCACGCCAAACTACGGTGCGACCTTCTAAAAACATATGTTATGTTTTATTTATAATAAAAGTGTAGGATGTATAATAACTTCAAAACTAAGATGGTAAATAATGTTAAATGTTCAAATCAAATTATTTCTTATATTTTATAACAGCAGTAATAATAAAGGTTAAAATAACCAGTAAGGCTCAGGTCTACACTTAATCAAAAACCTAACAAAAAAGTTATAAATAATAACCTCAAAACTAAGATGATAAATTATGTTAAATGTTCAAAACAAATTAGTTCGTAAATTTTATAATTTGAATAAATAATTCATTTCCTCCCTTAAAAAAATCAATATTTACTTCCACAAAGCAGCTGTATTAGTTAGTTTGTTATTATAAACAGCTGTTTTGTATTAAAATGTTTTTATAACCTTCTAAATACTGTAATCATCGTTATTTACATCCACGAAATCAGCTAGATTAGTTTGTTTCTTATTATAAACAGCTGCTTTGTATAGAAATGGTTTTTAAATATTTTCCATATTAATCTTATGGGGAAAACCCGACCTTTGAGATTAGCTCACGCCATTAAGGATAAGAATTTTTGACATCTAAAACCTTATTGAAAAACTACGAAATGAGACGAATTTTTTGAAACCTCAAACATTAAAATTGGTCCAGAAATAAGGAAGGAGTTGTGTTGGGCTTCACGTATTATATATAAAGATATAATTTACTTTAACTGTCATATTATTTTACAGAACAGCTGTTTTATGTTTTTAATTTATTTATTTAATACCAAATGTTTTAATGTAAACTGCAGAACAGCTGTTGTATGTTTTTAAATTCTCATGTATTTCTTATAGGGATTTTTCGTTTTTCGGGGATCTCAAAAACCCCTTAGTATTTAATTTTAGAAAAAACTTATATTTTTCCCTCTTTCCTTGAATCGATACCTTTAATTTGACACCTCTCCCATCATCCTCCGATTTACCAAATTTCCACAATTTTGAATCTAAAATTTTGCTTACAGAATTATATATAAGCTATTTGTTTGCCTTGGACTGTTTATATATTGTAATGAAATTACCTTCAAAATTGTCTTCAGTCCTGTGAATGTAGCACTAGCTACAGCGCTGTTTCGCCGATCACTGTCGGCTTCGTCAGGCTTGTATTAACACATAAAACACGAACTCGAACAACACACAACACTAACACACACAAAATCGGAGAATAACTCCTCGTTAATATAATATAATAAAAATGTTTGTGGCCACATCACATACGTTGTACTTGTCCGACTGCAGGTAGGACACTGAATATAGATGTTGGTTATCAGTAACCGTTTACTTTAGGCCTAGTTTAGCGATTACATCGTATATAGGGTTGGAAGAAAAGTTTAACTTATCATTTAGTATGTTATCCGGACTATTTTTGTATTCGTTATAAATCTGAAATTCTTCCAATACATTCATAGTAGTGCCTTTCTTGGCTCTATGTAAAATTTTTAAATTAGTGTTGATGTCAGTGTAAGTGTGGTTTTCGTTAATTAAGTGTTCTGTGTAATTAGAACTCTGTTTGTTTACTATTGTTTTTTTATGGCTAGGGATATGTTCTTTGAATCTGATTTTAAATGAACGTCCTGTCTGGCCTATATAAACTTTGTCATAGTGTTTACAAGATAGCTTATATATTCCACTATCCATGAATTTGTCTTTGTAACTGTTTGGCTTGGTTTGTAAGAAGTTACTCAAATTATTAGAAGCTCGATGAGCGATTTTATAGCCATGTCTGCGGAAAGTGTTGCTGACAGGACGATCTAGAATTCGGTTGAACTTCATGGAGATGTATTTTGGTTTTTCAATAATTGAAACTGATGTTTTGGATTTGTTTCTGTGTTTAGTTAAAACTGCAGTCGACAAGTACAACGTATGTGATGTGGCCACAAACATTTTTATTATATTATATTAACGAGGAGTTATTCTCCGATTTTGTGTGTGTTAGTGTTGTGTGTTGTTCGAGTTCGTGTTTTATGTGTTAATACAAGCCTGACGAAGCCGACAGTGATCGGCGAAACAGCGCTGTAGCTAGTGCTACATTCACAGGACTGAAGACAATTTTGAAGGTAATTTCATTAAATTATATATAAGGATATTTACAAATGAATTCAGTCAAAATATGTGTGATGAAGTTAAATTTGATTATTTTGTTTTTGTGGGAACAATGTAATTTAAAATATTTATATAACCTATAATAATATTTTGCTCATAGTCCATTATCTTACTAATTTATAACCATTAGTGTGAATTATTAACGCAATTAACCAAGGTTGGATCATATCATTGTTTATAATAACTATTATAGTATCTGTGATTTATTTTTCTCTTCAAAAATCTGTACCTTTAATACTAACCAAGGGATGAGTAATTTATTTTCTAATTTAAAAAACCTAATTAATGTTGTAACTAATAAATTACCCAGCTTCGTTTGTTTACTTAATGTTGCAAAGAGTTTTAATTAAAGTAAAATAAACGCTTGTATACATTTCTGTCCAGTAATAAAGCTGCATATTATATTAAAGAAGTCATAATAAAGCAGGACTGAGCGTATTCTTTCATTAACTGCAAAGAATAATTTGTCTTCAGTAAATGTAATACAGTTTCACAGTATTATAAGAGAACTTGTGTACACAAAATCAGTTCTTTATTAATTGTATTTCGGGTGTAAGTTTTATTATTTTCTGAAAATACTGAAATTAAGTAGAAAACAAAAAAGGTAACAGTCACTCCATGTGTTTCTTTCTGGTTTCATCATGTATGAATCTTGGGTTTCTGGTTGAAATATATAACACACCACGTACAGGATACATTATCATACAGTAAACGTAAAGTAAATATCCATTTCATTATACGAAAAGCTTCAATTTGTAAAAACTTTGAAATGTGATAGTCTGAGTTAAAAGCCACTAGATACAAAATATATGAAAAGTTTCTTTAAAAAAAATGCAAATATTAGAAAGGTTCTTTGTCTTTATGGAAGGTTGATTTCAGATCATGTTAAAGGTAATTTGACGATGCATTCCCGGGAATAGATTATGTTGATCGTTTTCAGAAAAAGCGTCCTTTTCGGCATGTTAAACTTTTAAGTTGTTTTGTTTTAAAGTTGTAAATGCATGAGAGAACACAAAAGAGAGGGGAAAATTCAAATATTTATAAAATTAGAAGAGTCGGCACCAATTATTAATTTCACACCGCATAATAGACAGTAATATCTCAGAAATACAAAACCATGTATAATTAATACTCATGGCATCTGGCTTTTAAATTCATCCTTAAATATTAAGTAAAAGTAATTCTCAGTTAAAATAAATTGACCTTAGTTCTATCATTGTATTTGGATAACCTAATAGAACTCCGATCCAATGCACTATTTCAATCCACTAGAAATTCGACGATAGTGGAGCGATCTATGGGGGAAACGACGGAAGTGATGTGTAGCACCAATGCTATGAACGATTTCTCATTAGCTCTACCCCGTGGCGCAATCATGCAATATTTTCTCGACGACCTTATTTTCGCCACACAGCCCCCATTATATCAAATCAATATATTGCTAAATGAAATATACCCGCAAGATTTAGAGCAATACGTGCTCATTATTGTCTTTGCGTTGTAAAATGTAGATTTGACGTTATTATACTGTAATTATTGGTGCAATAAAACTACACTAGATCTTAAAACTATAAATATACCAATGGTAAAAGAAATAATAACTTAATGCCGTTTCATTATTAAGAAAAGTTAAGTATTCATGTAATTGTTGCAGTTATCTTGAATCTTATGGCACTATTTCGGGATCGGCCAGAATCGACCGGAATTGCTCTGCACCCGCGCACTAAACCAGACTTTCGAATCATCATCGACTAAAATTAGCACATTTATCAGCCCCTACTCCCTCTCCACGCCATTCTCCTACAGAACGGATCGGCATTTCCTTCCAAAATCACTTCACGGATCGAAAGTTAACTACTCCGAATCAAAATGCCGATCAGTTCCGACGTAGTGCGCGGATCCTTATTACATTACACAAATTTTCGCACAGCAAATTTTCCCAATTAACCGAATCCGTTCCGGCCAAACCGATTCCGAAATAGTGTGCGCCCTGCCTTAGTTTGTTGTTAGTGACTTGTGATTGTGTGTTCACGAATATGCAGAGATGGAAAGAACCCCTCTCATTTTAATAACTGCGAGCCACCTCTGTTTTGGTTACCATGTTATTTTAATTTCTCTAAAACAGCGAAGATCTGCGTGCTTTTATTGCCTACCGTTGCTATTTTATTGCAACCATTAAAATTAATCATTGGGGAACCATTAAAAATACATCAAAATATGGAAAATTGATGACGATCAAACTAAAGTCATATAGGCCTATATGTTGTTTTACTTTTCAACACAAAAAAAGTTTAATTTTATGGTTTACAAAAAACTACTATGTTTAAATGAATTTGAACAAAATGTTAAACAAATAAATAAGTATTTTTCCCAAACGTTGTTGTACCTTTCAAGTAAATTTAATTTGCATTATTTGACTAACATGTAAATTTTCAGATATAGGCCTATTACTCGTACATACGCGGTAGGTAATTCAATTTGGTAGCAAGTGTAGGCCTACACGATTTCTCAGTAAGGGATCACAAGTATATCCGTTTGAAGTTGTCTTCGACTTATAGTTTTAGTTCAAAAATAGGCAGATTCGTTTTACATAATTTATTCATACATTACTTAATATTTATCAAAATAAATTAATAATTTGATAACCCAGATGGACCACTGACGTGAGTTGAGCGAAATTTCCAAATTGAGTTTACGGTTTTAAACAAATATTTTGGAAATTTTTCTACTCACGAAGGCTCTAAATAGTAGCATATAAGAAATACATTAGCAGAATTTGTTTGCACCTCAGCCTCCGGCCCTGGATTTGCTCGTTTGCAGCTTGACTTTTCGGTCTATGATCACGAACTGCAGCAGATAAACGCGCTTCGCTTAGGATCAGAAGCTGCCACACTGTAAAAAATCCCTTTTGAAATGGATTTGAACCTGAT
Organism: Philaenus spumarius; assembly: GCA_018207615.1. NCBI lineage: Eukaryota > Metazoa > Arthropoda > Insecta > Hemiptera > Aphrophoridae > Philaenus > Philaenus spumarius. The sequence goes on along the minus strand of JAGFPH010000890.1, from coordinate 319,710 downwards.
AATTTTATAGTACTTGACCATTTTGGGTATTTACTATTGTGAGTGAACCAGACGGCTATAAGATCACGTAAAAATACAAAATGTGCAGAATAATCTCCTACATTTAGTTTTAGATAACATTTCAAACATTTTCTTTCTAGTACAAAACATCTACAAACATTGTTACGACAGGTCAAAAAACTTGCTTCGGTTGTTGGATTTACTCGCCAGAGCTACTTGTGTACTTGTTACAAATCGGAATTAAAATGCGGCCGTTAGAGTGCGAACACATAAATACATATCTGTATATCACCCCTAAACGTGTTCTGGCGACCATGATCATTGCGCATTGCCCACTCCCGACCTGTCGTCTCACTATGAAAAGTTACTGCATAGCTCATCTTTCCTATGGAAATTCGCTAGTAATTCCAAAATATAATTGCAATACATAGAAATATCATTGGCTTACACGAGTGACAGCATTAGTGTGACAGGCCGAGGAACGGACAATAATGGTTTCATATTCCAGTTTATTCTTCATCCACCGTAATATCTATGAATGAAGGTTATAAGGGGTAGGCCTATATTTGATCTAGTGGCCCTGTTGGTAAGAATATAATATATTTTTGATTTTTAAGCTTGCGTACCTGAATAAAAAAAGAACCCTTTAAGGTTAATCGCTTTGTTCTCAGACCGTCTGACACATTCTATTTTCTTCAGATTGGATCATGTCAGAAAAGAATCGCAATAATATTTTTATACAGCAAGCTAACCAAAATATAATCCACACAGTCCCAATAATTAGAACTAAAAATATTTTACTGTGAATTTAGGTGGAACAAAAGTTTGGTACCCAATTAATAAATATTTTCTCAGACTATAGCGTGGAATTATAGTTGAAAATTATTGGGATTATAGTTGAAAATGATTTACTTAAAGATATAAAATATTATTATGTTTTAAAACGTTCACGATATTCTCCAAAATGTTGCTCAAAACCTTATCCTCCTGGTTTGAAATTGAAGAACATAATTTTTCCATCAAATCTTATCGTCGTCTAAAACATAATTCAGCTTAAATTTGAACGAAAAAGTAGTTTTTTTTGGAGGTATTTATCTAATTTAAAGAAAAACTATAGCGCATGCCTAATTTGTAAAAAGTGATGAAAATGTGTTTTCCGTTCAGACTTGTACGACAATTCTGTGCTTGGAAAGCGTTACCTCCTTTGGTATTCACTACCAATGTTAGTTTACTTAAGGCATAGTTTATTTCGTTAGTGACGTGTGATAAGTTTTGTAATTTAGGTAAAAAATTTGGGATGGCTATCGGTATAAAATCCTTTTCATGCGAGTTTGAGTAGCTAGTTTTTGATTTAGTACTCTCTGATGAGATGCGGACAAACAAAATATATAAATAAGAAACTTCAAATCGGTAGGAAATGGTCGGAAATAATAGCACACAGACAAACGGACGATAGTAAAACTCTATTGAGAAGGCCCCTTTTTGGTATTCAACCCACAAATTATTTTCTAGTACCAATACCATTCAATCAAACACAAATGTAGGCCTATATTGTGTTTAATTCATCGACGGTAAAAGTGAATGCAGATAACATTCAATATCACCCACTTCATTAAAAGTAGTTTCCGAATCCATAATCGTGTTGCTAATAGTTTTTGGCTTTACAAGGATTATAATCAGTTAACAAGCTGGCCCGATCCGGCTTTGCACGGATAGACAAATCAAAGTTAAATGTATATTAACAAAAATATATTATATCAATAAATATATTACACTACGTATTTCTTATAAGATTTTTAGTAACTTTGACCCCTCCCCAAACTCCCCTAAAATTTCGAATGTTTAAAAAATCTTTCTTAGTGATCACCTTTGGCCCTAGAGGAAGGTACATAAGAAATTTCGTTCCAATCCGTTGAGTAGTTTTTGAGAAATCATGATCATGATGGATTTGGCTTTTATATATATAGGTAAACAAATACTAGATATTAAGGTCACGTTTTGATAATCCTTGCAGTCATGTGTTGGGAACCAGGACACGAGCGCAGATTTAATGGATTAAAGTTACCCATTAGTTGTACCATTACTTGTTGATACAATAGTGGGGAATTTGGCATTATAGAGCTATTTGTTAGAATTAATTTCAAAATATTGAATTGCTTCTGCAAAAATCAGAAAATATTTAATAATTAGTGCCTACTGGCTGTTGATCTTTGAACGATGACATTAACAAAAAACTAAAGTAAATACATGCATTAAAATGTTTGTTTTTGTTGTAGGCCTATTTACTTGTTTGTTTTTTTTATAGATTTGTCTCAATATTACTATATACACAAACTTCTTTTAAATTTAAAATGTTCCTCCAGCCATGCCACGCCATACTGCCAATTAATTGTTTAACTGCAATGCAATCATATTGTGTAAAACCCAATACACACCAAGTAAAAGCGTCGTACGGAAGGCTCAAACTTTCCTGGAGAAATGTTTTCGCCCCGGAGGCGGCTTTGCTCTACCATTTATTACTGAATAAACTCGTGTGCCTTTATTTATAAGGATTTTTTTTACCAAAACAATCAAGGTTAGAAACAATATAGAAAACAAATAGGTATGTGTTTATAATATATTAAGACACACAAGAAACATTAATTATTATATTCCTTATAAAAAAGTTATTTTAATGTTCGCAAGTTTAAATTTAAGCTTAAATCTTATAACTTATAACTCATAAGTAATTTAAGAGTTATATTTCAGTAGTAAAGTATAGGTTAAACAGGGGTTCTATTAAACCAATTATTAATCAAAACAATTGCAAGTGTAAGCGAATCATATTTCTAATATGAAAACTATATACACAAATATTTAGTATTAAATATTTGATGTCAATCAATCAACATTCTTTATTCATCCTTTGCGACAAATATTACATTTGTATAAGACAGGTTCCATAATTTACAAGTAGGCATGCAATATAATAATAATAATAATACATGGCACACCAGCAACCTTACAAAGTTTATAAAAATTATAATTATAGTAGCAGAATGTACACATAAATACACACCAAATTTAATATGCATATTACATATTTTCCAATTCTTTGTTTAAAATTTTTTTAAACATTAACACTATGAAATACAACTATAAAAAATTCAACAAACTATAAAATATGAATAAGCCTATATAAGCATCATTACTAAGCCCCAAACTGTATTCAATCATTAATACATAATAAATAACACACATAGACATAAAAAATTGAATCATGGAGGTTCCCTACACCCCTGTCAGTGCCATACAAACTCCTCCATAGAGAAACACGATCCAGACAACATCAATCAGCTCAGTTTGCTTTTAAAACATGTATAGTCAATGTAATTTATTTAAAAACATAAAAATAAATCAGAAAATATTTAATAATAAAAGCAGAGTGACGTAGTCTTTGGACGATGATGCTCTTTCGACTTCATTAGTATAAGTAGCCTAATTAAATTTAAAATGCAAAGAAAAACAATTCATAAACGAATTACGTTTTATAGTTATCTCAAGAAGTCTGAAATCACTTTTATAGTGATTTACACTTTATGAGGTATACTCATAGTATTGACCTAAACAAATTTTCCTTGAATTCAAACTATGGGTTTGGTTCACATAAATGAAACTATTGGCTATTTTGACAAACAATTTTTGAAACTCAACAAATTACTTCACAACACTGATAAACTCTTCCAATGTCTAGACTCAATAGCTATAATACTTTACATCAAGTTTCAACTTTGTGCATAGACTGTTGAGGAAGCTGTATTCAAACAAAGTTATAACTGTTGTTGTCAAGATGCATGATGTGGAATCAACATTTTAATAAAATAATTAGCAATAATGTACGTATATGAGCGAAGGTTTCATGTTGGCTTGTAGTATAAGAGAAGATCTTGCAAATACACTTGTGCGATTGTGAAAAATAAACTTTTACATTTCCACTTCGATAATAATATTTTCGAAGAATATTTACGGTGACATGTAAGCTTAATGTAGTGTTTTCTATTAATGTAGCATTTTAGCTAATTTTAATTCTAAGTTATTTAAATTTTTTAGTTCAGAAGGCTAAAAAATACTTTTTTCTCTGAGTAACACTTTTCCGTTTCAAATCCTACTTATTACTCTGTATGTTAACAGCTTAATTCGACTTAACTTGGTTCAAAACAATTGTTCTTATACTCCTTTTCCATTAAAGACTATTGTAATAAGATGAGTCAATCTCTAAATAACACAATCTATACTAATATTATAAAGACGTAAAATTTGTTTGTTTGTATGTAGTGGGTAATCTCTGAAAATAATGAACCGATTGGAAAAATTGTTTTACTAATAAAAAGCTACACTAACCTTGAGTAACATATGATATAATTAATTTTGATAAAAACATTTTTCGTTCAATATTTGTAAATTTAGTCGGTTTTGAAAAAATCTTAGGTTAAGCCTA
>JAGFPH010000890.1:278653-305233 GCA_018207615.1 Philaenus spumarius | reverse complement strand
GAATAGTTGTTACGTCTTGTTTGGTAGAGGTAAGCCCTCGTAAGAGATTACCCAAGCCATACCTATCGACCGAACGAAACCATCGATAGATTAGAGGTGTGTGCTATTGTTATAAGTTAGAAGAATGAAGTAGGAAGTAAGAAATAGCTTATAATCTAATATCACCGATCGGAGCCAGGTGTTCGGCAAAGGCAGGTCGGTACGATCGGGTTGATAATTAGATTGAGTGGGGGAAAACGGTAAATACTGTAGGGTGTTTGGTAATTAACTTCTTATTTAACGATAAGTATTGTATTCAATCTTATCTTGTTAAATAATATTTAAATTTAATTTAATAGTAGAACAGATTAATCCTTAATTGGGTTAATTTTGTTATGTAGTTTTAATTTGGTTTCGCATAAGAGTTATTAATTTCTACACTGAATATATTATATTGTGTTAATATCTACGATATTGTTGCGTGGATTGATTTCGGTATTGATTTGGTGGGTTATGATTATTGTTGTATTGTCGGTACTGTTGTGGTGTTCCATTATCGATATTTGATTGATTTTTAAATTTGGTAGGCCTAACTATTATTTATTAGCTATAGGCTATATGGTTGTCAAGGCGTGGCTATAGTTTTGAGAAATAATTAATCCGAAGCAAAATTATTATAAACTATGTTGTCGGTTTACTATTGTTGATGTAGGACGAATACTATTTTTTTTTTGAAATAATTTGTTTTAAACTATTGTTTTATATAAAGTACTTACTGAAATTATTTAAAAGTTTGGCTTTATTTAAAATATATTAAGATTTATTAAATATTGTAGGCTGTAATATCTATTTGATGAATTAGCTGCAATTCTGAGGGACGTAAATACCTGAAAACTGTTTATAACTGTAAATAACTGGAAAAAAATTTTCTGAAAACAACAAAATACAAAAATAGACAATTTTTTATCTGTAATCACCCGCTCGATCTGAAAATGGAAAAGCCTGGTAGGCTTGTAGGAATTGAATTAAATATGATGGTAATAATTAGCTGAAATAACGAATATGTAGCAGTATAACACCTGTAAACCGTAGATTATAAACACACAAAACAATTTACCTGCGTTCGGTTACTTATATCATAGCTCCAGATGTCCTGGACGTTTCAATACCTTGGCTAAATAATATGCTGAAAACAACCTATTTATGGATAATAAGCTTAATAATAACTGTTGTAGCTTATTTATTGGTTAAATTGAACAATATTTAATGTGCATTTACTTTGGGTGAATTGTTAAGGTGTAACCAAATTACTATATTATGTGGAATTATTTTTGTTTTAAAATTATTGAATATTATTTGAAACTATTTTTGTAATATTATTAATATTGAAAGTTATAGAATTAAAATAATGTGATCATTGATTGAATTCATTAAACAAAAATATCTTATCTATAAGTAGAGAATTTGGTTAAGTATGGTTTAAGTATTTCAAAATTGTTTAAGAGTAATTAAATTAGTCAATGTTTTTGGAAGTACTGTAATTTGCTGTAATGTTGTAATACAGTTTTGATTTAAATGTCAGTGTTACAATTCAGTTGAATTAGAAATGAAATTTAGATTTCTAAAAAGGGAAAATAGTTAGGCTATATGTGTTTTTGAGTATCTGAGTATAGGCCTAATGTGTCGATCACTGCGTTGTAATGAACATGCTGTTATGTTTGTAGGTTATAGGCCAATATATAGTACAAGATATTGTATCACTGTTAACTAGCAGGTGTAGGCCATATGTGGTTTGAAATGGCTAAAAGGTGTATATATTTTGAATAATTTATATAAAATTACGTCACCTGAAATACTATCAAACAGCATTGACAAAATTAGACTAGGTCTAAAAATTATTAAAACTTATTTTACCTATGAAACACTGAAATATGCAAAGTAACTGGACAATATTACTAACACTGTAAAATATATATAGCTTGGATGGCCAAACTAAGAAAGAGTACTATCAGCTGTCAGTTGTATGACACAAAAATGGTAGGCTATAAATCTGTATGCTTAATGTGTGTTTTATCCTAAAGTATTGTAAAACTTTTAAAATATTGTTACTGTTACAATACTTTCAATGAAAAAAGGATGACTATTTGAAAAGTAGCATGTAATTTATTATCCAACACAATCACTGACAAAGAGACACAAAATTGGGTTGTTGTTGACAGATATAATATGTTAAGAGTGTCAGAGCTGAGTTATTTGTTGTAGGCCTACTATGAATTAATTATTTTGGTAGGAAAGATTATGAAAGGCCAGATTACACATTCACTATATGAACTTGGTGATTTGACAGACCAAATGTTGTAAATAACACTATATATGTGGGAAAATTATGTGTAATGTAAACTAAGCACACTGGTGCAGGCTAGGCCTAAATGTATTATGTTAATAAATTTTGCAATGAAATCATATAGATTGGTATATTTATAGTTTATTGGTTAGGGTGTTGCTATGTAACAAAACACAAAGTTCGTTTTACCCAAGGTAGTGTTAAATTGGTTAGGCCTATTAAACAATATTCAACTTTCTTTGAGAGGTTAGGTCAATTAAAGTTCTTTTTGTTAGACTCTCAGTTCAGTAGTCTGGCTTTCAAATATGAATAAAGTAAGGCACTGCTTATTATAATATAGTAATAATAATTTATGTACTCACCAATAAAGCAGGAAATATAAACAAAAGAAACACTATACCAACCTTATGACTCACACTAAATGGAACTGGGTGTAGAAATCAAAATAAGGTAAATTTTAACGGCAACGTGTATAATTAGTATTAAAATATTTGTTGATAAAGTTTATTATTAAGAGGATTTGTTCGGTTAGTTGGTGACTAGCTTGCAAAAAATAAAAAACGTGGTTTTTACCGGCGGAAGTGATGACGTAATATAGGCAAAGTCTGACATGAATGAAATTGCTTTTTAGGGTTAATAACGCTTCAACATTTAATTCGGGACGTCACTTCGCTCCTGCTATCATTTAATGCGGGACGTAACCTTGCTCGCTACCATTTACTGTACCAGTTATCCCTTTGATCTTATTTGGGAATCCCTAGTCAGTGTGTTTTTGCACCGACTTGGTAAATTAATGGAAGTCGTGACTGGAACTGTCGATGCAAAAAGGACGATACCCAGATACCCAGAGCAATTAATTGTTCATCAACCCTAATTGAACCGATTGCCTTAAGCCGTACCCTGCAAATCCGATTCTGCCAGCTTTTAACAAGCACTTAACTAATTTATATAAATCTTAACTATTACACTTTAGCCTAATCTAAATCACTAGTCACCATTGGTACACGATAGGGTTCCAACCGAAACGAAATTGTCACCGCTTATTATTCATTACGAGTGCGCGATTTGTTATAATATCAACTTACGCGATTACCGATTATAATATAATTTAATAGGATCGCTTATGGCATATTGACAACGGATTACAGTGAGTGTAGAACTTGTCACCGACGGACGTTGGACCTGCAGCTCTCGTCTAGTTTGTTGGTCGCCGGCTAGCACTACACTGGTTTCTAATTGTAGGTCAAACTACAAGGTCGGTTCTGACGCGCATGCGCGCAACTAGTCTAGCTTTAGGCAACAGGAGTTACGGTAACTCGTTGCAGATCCAATGGGTAGCATCCATTATCCAATAATAATAACGTTCGATACATATACTATAGGCCCCACAAATTTCAATAACAGTCAAATAAACATCCCAAAAGAGCCATTTAACAATTATAAAAAAATAATTGGAAAACATTTAAAGAGGAAGCAAAAAAACTAACAAATAGAAGCATACAAATAAATCATAACTTAAATAACCTCTACAATATAATTGAACAAGCCATAATTAGCTCAACTCCTAGATCTAATCAAACAAATAGTCATAAATGGAACCAAAAATTTAAACCCAAAGACTGGTGGACAGAAGATTGTTCTAGAGCTATAGCTTTTAGACGCCTTTGTTTCAAAAATTTCAAGACTAACATGACAACTCTCAATTTTATAAAATACAAGGAAGCTAAAATCGAAGCCAGTAAAGTTATTAATCATGCAAAAATAACAAGCTGGCAAAATCTATGTACTGTTATTTCAAAAAAAAAATAGTGCTCAAGCCTGGGGAATCATCAAATCTTTTAAAGGGAATAAAAACAATCAGTTTAAATACTTAGAAAACGATACAGAACTCAGTTATAGTTTCATCAAAAACATTTGTCCAGATTATGTCCCCCACAAATCTGAACACGATAAACCTTTTTTTCATGTAAAACATCATCCTCTAGAACGAGAATTTACAATAAAGGAACTTGAATTGGCAATTACATCCAAAACTAATAATACAGCCCCTGGATTAGATGGCATAAATTACATTTTAATAAAAAATTTACCTGAAATAACTCTTCTTACATTAATAAAAATCTATAATGAAATATGGATGGGAAAGGAAATTCCAGAATTATGGAAACATTTTAAGGTTATTGGAATTTTAAAACCCAACAAGGATAAAAACCTAGCCACCTCATATAGGCCTATATCCTTAATTCCATGTTTTAAAAAAATTTTAAACACAATGATAAAAAATAGGCTTCAATGGTTTCTCGAAAAAGAAAACATTTTTCCAGTCAATCAATATGCATACAGAAAAAAGAAAGGTTGTTGCGACTATCTATTACACTATATCACTGATATTTATTTAGCCTTAACTAAAAACGAAACCACTTTATCACTGTCACTGGATATTGTAAGCGCATACGATGATGTACACATCCCCACTCTTTTAAAAAAAATGTTTATGCTCGGCATACCTTCACGTTTCATTCTTTACTGTCACAACTTTCTGACAAATAGAAAAATGTCCTTTATAGGAACAAATAACATTTGGAGTGGACAGATTTACAAGGGCCTTCCACAAGGAAGTGTACTCAGTCCTTTACTTTTCATAATTTACACTATTGACATACATAAAAACATCCCAAATAACATCACATGTCTTCAATACGCCGATGATATTTTACTGTATTGCTCAAATAAAAATCCAGCCACTGCAAAAAATCAACTTCAAATATCCTTAATCAATCTTCATAGTACACTCAGATCCTTGGGACTTGATTTAAATATGAATAAAAGCATAATGCTTAACTTTACCAGAAAGAAAATACTTCATCGTAACACTATATCCATATGAGACAACAAGCATTTTCCAATTGTCGAGCAACACAGAATTTTAGGCATCATCTTCGATGGAAAACTCACTTTCAACGCACAGATAAACAACCTAATAACTAAGTGTCAAAAGCATATAGACATTATTAAATATTTAGCATGCGGTAGGAAGGGAGCACAACCGCATTTTTTAATACAAATGTACAAGTCTTTAATTAGATCAAAACTGGAGTATTGCTGTTTCCTATACGGACCTTTGTCCAAAGCTAGGTTTCAACAAATCGAGCAAATACAAAATCAAGCCTTAAGGTTAGCCATGGGAGCATACAAGACCACTCCAATTATCGCCTTGCAGGTAGAAGCACTAGTGTATCCATTAAATTTCAGAAGAATCCTTTTAACTAGCAAACTCATCTATAAAATCATGACTGACGTTTCACACCCAGTACACTTTAAAATTATTGAACTTGAAATGTTAACAAATCATCACAAATACTGGTCAAAGAAAACATCTCCTCTTTATATCGAAGCATATAACCTCTTATCCCAACTAGATATTATTGATATCCATTCCACTCCAAATAACAATGGAACAACCGATTTTGATGTGCCTTTGGTATTCAAAACCTTACATCTTCAATGTAACGAACTACTTCCTAATGTAGAAAACAAAACAACAATCCCTTGTACACAAATAAAGCAGCAATTTGCACAAACACTTCTCACTAATTATACAAACCACCTACAAATCTATACAGATGGATCCAAAAACAATATGGGCACAGGATCAGCTATTCACTGCCCCTCGCTTAATGCAAATATCAATTTACGTCTAAATAAAAATACGTCCAGTTACACAGCGGAATTATATGCAATTTTCAAAGCCATTGAATTCTCAAATGGTACACAGCATAACCAAGTTGTCATATTCACAGATTCCCAATCATCTATAGCCCTAATACAAAACCACAGATATTCTTTCTGGGAAGAAGGGATACTTGTAAAAATATACACAGAAATAGAAAAGCATAATAAACAATTTGTCCTTCAGTGGATCCCTAGTCACATAGGCATTAAACATAATGAAATCGTGGATAAGATGGCATTTAACGCAGCTGAAAAGGGCGACACAGTAGATGATTTTATAACACCATTAAACGATTTAACAGCAAGTTTAAAACACAAACATAAACACGAATTCTTAAATCTATTTTTATGTACCCCAAAAGCTAAATGGTACAAACAAATAGTTTCTGAAATACCAATTAAACCATGGTTTAGTGATTCGAAATTGTTTAGGCACCAAATAATAAACATTTTAAGACTACGCTTCGGGCATGGGGTGGTAAATGAAACCCTCCACAAATTAAACTTGTACTTCACTCCGATGTGCCTCATGTGCACAACAGGTCAAACCGAATCCTTAAACCACCTAATCTTAGAATGCCCAGCTTACGTATATTTCAGGCGAGAACTAACAAACAAAATTAAAGCAGAAAATTACAAACCCCTAATTTACTAAACAAAGTATTAAAAGCCGGAAAAAAGACATCTTACAAGAAATAATCCTTTACTTAAATAACATTAAAAGAAATATATAATGTTATATATTAATCGCATATTATCAGGCACATACATGTTTCTCCATCATGGGTTTCTTCATCCAAGACTCATCCTTTCGGGAGGCAAAGTCTGATGAGTCTCAGACGAGAAGACTTTAACCTATCTACCAGTCCTCCAATCCTTTCAAACCCTAATGATTTATTTATTTTTATTTTTCAAATCCTATTTTATAATATCCCACTTTTTTGTGAATAACAATCACCCAATCACTCAGAATTTTTTTAGTTTAGTTGTACATAAATGTTGTGTCATACCTACTAACATATAAATTCAAAAATAGAAAAGTTTCATCATTAAAAGAACTCATTATTTGACTTAAGGACGCATTTTAACCCCATGGAATATACGGGCCGCATGATATAAATCGGTGCCCAGCCAAAAAGGCTAAACAAGAGAGAAAAAAAAAAAAAAAAAAGCAGAATTTTATTTCTAATTGTTTTACCTTGATAAAATGTATATATTAAAAAGATTTAAAGTAAAGAGTGTTGGAACAAATAAATAAAGTTATAGTAACATATAAATAATAACTTTGTGATAGAATTATAATAAAGTCACCATTAAGCAGAAAAACCGAACATGAATTATTGTATCAAACTACGACTAATGGGCAACAGTAATCCATTAGCCTCCTAGGCTCGAGTCCGTGTCCTCAAAACGTGCCTGCAAGGGATTATCCCACCTGTGTACTGTAATGTGGTGCAATAGTTTTGGCACGTTTATTTACTAACTCAATATAATCCTTGCAAAGCCGAAAACTATTAGCAACACGGATATTAAATCCGTAATTACCTTCCATGTATTTGACGATATCAAACAGATGTAATCTGTTTACTAATGTAGTAACTGGTATAGAGGTAATTATTTTCGGGTTTCGTAAGCAATGTACAAAAAGAAACCTTGTTGACGAAGCTTTAATGTCCGTCCTTTGGTCTTCGATTACTTTTTTTTTTAAAGCTATTGACATTGTTTACCCACGTCTAGTCAGAGCGTAAAATATGAAGAATCAAATAGGCAAGTAGTGTTCCGTATAACCAGGCTTCCAAAGAATTTTACCAAAATTCATACTACTAACAAGCATTACCACGTCATATACTCAAAATATAATGACTTGAAAAAATTATACGTTGGTAGTTTGGACCAGGGAAACGATATCACCAATCACAGTTTTGCAGTACTGCACCTAAATAAATGTCAGAAATTACATTGTACAGAAAGCAGCAAACGGAGGAAAATTTAAAATAGAAGTGTATTTTCATAACATAACTCTATTTAGCTGAGTATATTTTTCTACATGTTTAAATGTATATGAAATGTTTGTTTTGTCAGTACACAAACATAATCCCATTTCGAAAGCTGACATTGCAACAGGCATACCAAAGCTGACCACTGGCCTCGTCATGATAAAAAGTTATATATTCGGTCACTTTGAAAGTGCCGCGTGTATTACCTGAGGTTATTAATTTTTAAGAGTTTATACTACATGGAAATACATTTATTTTCCTATCAATGTGCGCTCCCCTCTGGATTAACTTTGAACTGTATACCTAATAGTTTCATTCAAATGATACTTCGTGTAAAATATATAGGCAAATTTAGTTTTAATTAAATGAAATTATTTAATTGAAATTTAATCTTTGACGTTGTAAGAGGCGGGTTTTAGGTTGAACTAATGAAAACTTGGAAGTATAGCGGGTGAGGTTACGCTCATAATTTTAAGCAGTTAATTGTTGTTGACAAACGTATATTTTTCCGTGTACTGTTATACATCTAGACTTTGAAGTTTTATAGAAAGAGAATGCATGAATGCATACTTTATTTCCTGGTACGTGGTTAAGCTGTCTCGTCTTCTCAACTTAAAATTGTTTACGTTTTATAATAAAAATAATAAGATCACAAATCTTGATAAAAATGTTGTAAAATATTAGTCTTAAATCTTATAGTTTCTTATTAGTTTTAAGTTTCTGGTGTTTTCTGATTTTTCTTAGTAAATATTTTAAGATTTTTAAATAAATGAATTTCTATTGTTAATTAGTATTAGCAGCTTTATGAATTTGAAATAATTTGTTTTAGAATTCGTTCATTTATTGTGAAACAAGAAGTCAACATTTCCAAAAAACATTCTTTCTATAGCTACCGAATGTTTTTATTTACTATAGAACATGACTTATTTATAATTAAAAACGAAACACGTAGAAGAAAAAATAAACGTAACAATAATATTGATCGTCATTTCCGTTTGTTAATTTCTTCAAATATTATTAAGTAATAAATATTATTGAGATTTGCAAACGTCATTTTATTATTTATGATGTTTGAGGCTTGAGTAGCCTACATAGTCTGAAGTCACTTGTTTTTCTAAAAAGCTAGTTTTAATTTGTTTGGAAGAGTCAAGCTAATTTAGTTGATAACCATATTGTATACACTTTAACTATATTTTCAATTAGAAAGTACAGCCTAGTGTAATGAAAAATCTCTAATGTTAAAGTACAATTATTGCAATTACAGAAACCATATTATTCTGGTTGCTAATGGTATTCGGTTTTAGTAGGATTATATTCCGTTAGTAAACAAACACGCCTAAACTATCGCGCCACATTATGAGCAAATGTTGATAATCCCTTGCATACATGTGTTAGGGACAAGGGCACAAGGTCAGTATTAATACATTACGTTAGCCCATTAGCCATGTCATTACTTCTTGATAAAATAAATGGGAGTTTGTCTCATCTGCTGTATGGAAACTGTTGTATTCCATTATAATGCTACTCGATACATTGACTTCGTATTTCAACGTTTAGTTCTTCGTAAATATGTTAACCCATTACATGTGTAAACTGAGGTTATTTGTCCACACATATTATGAAATATCATAGTACTTTATTTCGAAGATAATGTGATCTGCTATCTGGAATAACTTGGAAGTGCAAACTGTAATAGTTCCAAACATATGTCATTTTATGTATATACTAGTAAATCCCCGTGAAAAATCACAGGCAGGTTAATTAGATACACATCAGAAATACATCATTTTTACAAAATACTATTTAAACTACACACTTTATCCAGGCCTACCTAACTATGCAGACGGGGATTTTTAACTTCGTAAATGTGTACAATTATATTATAATTATTAAGGACTATAAAACTGTAGGAATATTTGTTAAGATTTTGTGTTTATGTATATTATTATATATATATTTAAAGATAGATAAAAATATTATATTTTAATTGCCTTTTATTTCATAATGGTAGATCAAATGATTTAGAAGTTATTAATATTATAGGCTATATTATTGATAGAAGTTGTAAACATAACCCCAAAGTATAATCTACGCTAGGTTTTGTTTGCGTATTACAGATGATGGGTAAAATCAGCTGTTATATTATTAAGATAAACGAATATTTATTTGTTCTTTAAATGTTACTCCACGTACGCCTGTACAGATCGAGGACTTTAGCTGTGCGCGCGGGAATCAGGTACCCGTAGTAGACGGGGGGTGGAGAGGGACGTCTTTTCTAAAAACATTCGGTGACTCACTGGGCACAATAGCTGATGACTAATGCACCTAAATATACAATAATGCAAGAAATCTTCACCAAAATCAGTCTCATTGTGGCAGTGACCAGTGTTGTAATTAGTTGAAATACGAATTACCGTGTTAAGAGTTCTGTTGACAAACATTTCAGTTGTTATTTATTCATTCCTTGTTATATTACAACCACTCTATGTTTTATGCACGCGTAGTAGATGTCTGGTCGTGCGCACAGCAAAAGTCCTCGATCTGTACGTACACTCGATTTTATAGGAGTTGATATACAATCCAAATACCACTCACTCACTGACTTCATCACGAAGTCTCAAAAACTACGGAACGGATTGCAAAGAAATTTGGTATGTAGCTTCCTCTAGGACCGTGGGTGCTCGCTAAGAAAGGCTTTAAAAAAGATTTGAAATTTTAGAGGAGTGGGGGGGGGGGGGGGGGGGGGTCAATGTTACTAAATCATGATGTTTAAAAAACTACCAAACTGATTGAAATGAAATTTGGTATGTAGCCTCCTCTAGGGCCCTAAGTGCTAGTAAAGAAAGGTTTTCAAAAAATTCGAAATTTTATCGGGGTTTGGGGGGGGGGGGGTTCAAAGGTACTAAAAATCACCATAAGAAATAGTGTAATATATTTATTGATATATATTTTTTGATTTGTCTATCCGTGCTAAAACGGATCGGGCCAGCTAGTATTATATACTAGTATAATAGGAATAAAATTGTTTGAAATAAATGTTATCATTCCAAGAGCGTGTTACTTAGAGCCTGTTCCAGTTTAGGCCTTCCTAGTGAACCCGTTTCCTGCTTAAAAGTGAAAAACTTCGGAGGTTATCATTACCCTATGATCACGAGGAAACAAAAGTACTAACATTTGTGATAGCTACGACTTAAAGAAATTAACTATAGAAATAAAACTATATCAAATTTTAATCATGAAGTAGTTGACCAGAAAAATAACACACTTCACCATAAACTTAAAAGTATTGAATAACTGTAAACTTTAATACAAAGCAAAAAAAAAAAAAAACAAAAAACAATAAAGACAAACTATAGCAGTAAAGCATAACAAAAACAACACAAATAACAAAGAACTTAAAATTAAGTGACATAATTTGATTTAGTTGCAATTATTTTTTAACTGTCACTTTAAGTAAAGTTACAATTGTTAGGGATGTTTTGACGTAGGTGACGCGTGCGTAAAGATATGCATTACTTTAAGTAATTAGTAATGTACGTTTCACTCGGAACAGCGAATGACGGCTAACTCCTCTAAACCTGACTAGTCTTAACTTTCCTTAAAAACAGAAGTTTATGAAATAAAAGTGTCTACTCTCTCCCTCCTCATTTTGGATATTTTTGAAAATTGATAAACCCAATTTTTATCTACTTTACAACTCTTTTTACTAGCCCTGTATGGCTAAAATCGTAATGGCACTCAGCCTAAAATTCCTGAAATTCTTTATATATTAAATGATTATCTGCATTTAAACAAACAAGTACAATTTATCAGAAACCATTCTGTCTTTATAAAGTTTATAAATCGCTGTCTCTAAAAAACATCAAACTATGGTTATTTAAAAGCAAAAGATTCGTTTGTCAATAAAATGAACTGTTGGAAATTATTAGCTTAACCTGAACGATGCGATGTGTGGATTCACAAAATGTCATCCGCGTTATACGAAACCCATCGCCCTAAAATTCAAAGTGTCCTTCTATTTGCATTTAATTAAAACTGAACGTTTCCTATATTTTGTATCACGTGACATTCGGCTGAAACTATTACACTTCAAAGTTGTTCCAAAATGGAGGTCACATTGATGGCGAAATAAATGACTTTCTGTGTAATATAACTTGTATGGACAAATAACCTCAGGTGACTCGCGTGGCGGTTTAACAGAGTGATCAGGAACTAGAGTTGTAATATAACGAGCACATGGCTCGACTGTTTCAATGTTAGCTTTTGAATATTTTTTTCAAATAGAAAAGGAATGAATGAACGATTCTTTATTTATCGTTACATACAAATTTATAAGAACATGTACAAATATAATAACATATCTATCTAGATCCGACTCGCTCATCGAAAAATCTCTGGAACCAAAATGTGTACAGACCTGACATTTTGTATCTAGGTAATGTTCGGGTGAGCTTGACAAATTACATATTCTGGGTGATTATGTGGTGCGCGGAGATAACGCAGAGAATGGTCATTGGTAAAAATAAAGAAAAAACTTCCTTAAAACATAATTATGTCAGGAAACGCTTCTTTTAACATCCACCTGTCACTTTGTTTTTTACATTATAATTTTTATCTCTAGCAGGGCCCATTTGATTGTTTTGAAAAAGACGAAATTTGAAAAAAATAATCAGATGGTTCCAATAATCCGTTTTAATATGGCAGCCATTTAAACATTTTAAATGAAAATAATTTTAAAAACAGTCAGTTTTTATAAAAAAACACCAACAGTAAAGTTGTGTAGATAGTTACATTTTATTTACATTGGTGAAACTGTCAAAACTTCCGAACAAAAGGCAACAGTCATCGTCCTTTAGCTTGACGGGTTCAACATCTAAGGGTAGGCAATAATTGATTTGCAAGAAAAATTAATGAAGTTGCACGCTGTTTTGTTTTTACCCTTTTCCGATAGTTTTGATAGTTATACCATTTCATACACAATCTAAAGGGCTGACAAATGTGCTCTTGATTTTTTTGTAAATTTTACGGTTTTTAGTTATTCTTATTTAAAATGTTCCATTTCGGAACGGATTATTGTAATTAGTTGTTTATGTTTTACAAATTTAAATTATATCTTTTCATTTTTATGTAACGTGCAAAATTTTAACTCAGTCGGCTAAGCATTTGTAAAGTTATAAATTATGTAGTAAAAAACAAGATAGCTGGTAAAAGATGCGTTTATGGACTTATGTTTATAGATAGTCTTTTATTTATTTTGAATCATATGGCCACACCATGCATTATCTCCTCGCATTAAAGAACCATCCTGCATAAAACCCCGAAAATATAGAAAAACTGTGAAAAGTTAAAACTTCACTTCTCCAAACTAAAACCTCATCAAATTCGAAATTCATTACAGGCCTAAATTTCATAGGCAAAGTTTTTTGACAACAATTTTGAAATAAAGTGAACCGCGTCAAAGCCCTGGTATTATCAGTTTTGTATTTAAATTTGAAATATATGCGTTTTCTACC
Source organism: Philaenus spumarius (assembly GCA_018207615.1). Lineage (NCBI taxonomy): Eukaryota > Metazoa > Arthropoda > Insecta > Hemiptera > Aphrophoridae > Philaenus > Philaenus spumarius. Next base: position 291,668 of record JAGFPH010000890.1, on the reverse strand, counting down.
TATTATAAAGGTACATTAGGGGCTCAGAAAAGTGCATTTCAAAGAACATAAAATAAGATATAGTATTCCTCTTGCATAGTTACTATTTCAAACAACTATCAATTCTACAAATTTTACAATAGTACATTTTTTAATGTACACTTAATACTGAATAATATGAAAAACTAAATGTCTGCTTTCATTTATATATAAAAATCTATGTCTTTAACTTTTTTTAAACTTTTAAAATTAAATATCAGATTATTCAAACATTATACCGTAATGTAAAATATTTTAACTGTCTTATACTTATGTTATTTCTTAATTCATTTTTAAAGAACAAAAATTGTTTTATTTCCTTAGTATACTTATATTTTATAAGTTTATATTTACTATTTTAAATTATTATAAAATACACAATTGTTACATAATATTATAAAATTTTTCAAAACACATTTGCTTCGGAACAAATAGAATTTTATTTGGAGAATATAGTTACCTTAAAATAATATTCCAGCAAAGATGTGGTTGCCTTCTTTTACCATCGTATGCAACCTACACAACGTTTCCATTACTTCAAACATTACCTTTGCTTTTATTACAGCTAAATTAAAGGTTTGTGTATCAAGGCAAACATTTAAACTTACACTAAAATTTCACAAAAACATTAATTTATTTATAAATAAACATTGAGCTTGACTTGTGATAAGATATACTTGATAGAATAAACTTAGAACACAAAATCTCCCAACTACTGTCAGCGAGGCACGAGATGGTCCCTGAGTCCTTGCCTACATTTAGTTTGAAGGCGCTTGTAGCAATGTGCCACGGCCGTCTGTCTCTAGTACAGAGCCGCCGTAGTAGTGAGTCCGCAGCATCGTTATTCGAAAAATGCTATTTAAAATCGAACGTGGAATCATGGTACAAAATAGGAATCCTTCGGTGTGTGTGTGAGTGTGTGTGTGTGTGTTTTTTTTAATATATATAAAAAATAGCATTATTAGTAGCAGTTATTGGAAAAATATATGCAATTACTGCTGTGAAAGAACAAAATATATATACTGTTCGTATGTACGATTTCTTAATTATTATACTAAATGGATTTTAATAGATTAACAGATAACAGCTTAAAAAATATTATAATTCCGATTAGTAGTGTTGAAACAATATTAATAATATGTATTTAAAAACACGGTAACAGTTTGGTATAGTATAATATTTTTGTATTTCTAAGTTTAAAAACGATAGAAAATTAAATTATTAATGAACAGTGTAATAATGTTCCTTACAAATAACAATAAAAGAAAACATCAAGTAATACAAATTATAATAAATATGACTATAAATTAACTTTAATTGATACAACACATTTTGTATACAACAACTGAGAATTTATTATACGACAAGTTATAAAACTCCTGCATAGAGTTCTTAAAACTAATTAATAGCCCAGTCATTCTGTGCAAAAATAAGCCTCGACCTGAGAAAAAATCGGGCCTACAGAAAAATTGATTTTAGAACTTCTTGACAGTGAAATAACATAAAAAAACTTTACATCCATAGGGGTCCAATTAATTAATATATTCACGTGTAAAGGTGTACTTTTTGATATTTTTTAAAATAACCAGAAAACTAGTGCTTTTTTAGCAAAAATGCAAGAGACCAAACTTTGAGCTTATAAAATTCTAAACAATTTGCTTTTTTATTATCTCCATAGCACTTACGGATCACGAGATATTGCCATTTCTAACTAAAAGTTGTAAATTTCTAACTTTTAGGTTAGGTTTTTATTAAATTGTAGACCTAAGCCTTGCTAGTTCTTTTAACTTTTATTACAAGTGCTGTTTTAAAATTTACGAAATAACTTGATTTGAACATTTAACATTATTTACCATCTTATCTTTGGGGTTATTATTAATAATATTAGGCAAACATGTTTTGTTTATTTGTTTATAATATGTAGGGGGGGGGTAATCTCTGGAATTACTGAATGAACCGATTAAAAAAATAGTTTTACTAATATAAAGTTACACTATCTTTGAGTAACATAGGTTATAATAAATTTTGATTTAAGGGTTAAAACAACCCCTAAAACAATAAATATTAATTGTTATACTTTCCTTAAAGCTAGAATGCTGAATTTTTTTACATTTATTTCTTACAAGATATATAGAAAAAGTTAACTAAATTTGCATTTTGTCGCCTACTGCTACGGGGTGAAAATGTGATAACAACCCCTAAAAAATAAAAAATGAATTATTATTTTTTCCTTTAAGTTATTAAACTGAAAATTTGTACATTTACTTCTTACAACATACATATAAAAAGTATCATAGATTGACATTTTGTCGCATGCTGCCAAAGGGTGAAAATGCAGTAAAAATGTGGATTGTTATACTTTCCTTAAAGCTAGAGAATAAACCCAAAATAAATGAATAAAAATAAGAAACCACTATGTTACATCCCAATTAAAAATAAATAAGACATTTTAGAATTTAATAGTAGAGCCTATTTATATAAAATAACCTGTTTGCATTTGCTTCGACGGGAGTCACCGTGGGGGTTGGCGAGCGAAGCGAGCAGGGGGCGGAGCCCTCTAGTATATTATATAAAGAAACTTTAAGAAGCGTGATAATATCAAGTATTAATTTTGTTAATCTAGAAATACGATAGTCTGTTGTGATATACTTAAAATATTGGATTTTCAAATGTTTCGGACAGAATATATCTGAGCAATGCGTCTCAAAATGAAAATAAACACGTGTAGTGATCTACGCTAGTGGTGATACAGGCAGTCTGATACTTCCTCTGCCTTTGTCTGGTTTTGTCTATTTTTATAACTTAAGTCATATCAAGCTTCCTTTCGCTGTATAGAGCCCTGGCTGTTAGTAGCATTTTGTTGTGTACCTCGTCTAGCAATCGTACTTCCTGTTAGAAGTAAACTTCCTACATAAACTTACATTCATACAAAATATTTTACAGTAACTTCAATTTGGTTAATATTATTGTAGGTCCTACTTTATAGCTTTTTGATTTTTAGAACAACCTGTACTTACTGCATATTTTTTAAACTTAATTTACTCAATTTATTTATATGTAGTATGATATTTAAAGCGCCTGTAGGCTACTAGGTACACATTTTGTCATTACTGATTACTATTTGTGCTGATTTTGTTGAGAATTTAGTCAATAGAATTAATTTGAAAAAATCGGTTGTTTTAATTACAAAAATCCATTTTAACATAAGCCTACATGATCAATATCAATACTAAGCTATATGACGTTATATTTTCCGCTATCGCGTCAGTCTATTAAATAGTCCCCTTTACTCGCCTTTGCGCCTGCTAAACACTCGATAAAGCGTTAGGACATGGCTGTATACGGCCAGCTCCAGGGACCATCTCGTGGTTCGCTGACAGTAATACGTATTAGTTGTGAGATTTTGTGTTATAAGTTTATTCTATCAATTAATTTATTTGTTACAGCTGTTTTGGTGCTAAGCATCAAGAGACAGTATGTTATGTTGTTGTTTTTGTTAAATTTTCGTGTAGTTTTTAGTTTTTACCTTACTATGGATTTTTTAAAGTACTGACTTTGGTATGTGTGGTATTTATTATAAAATTCTATGAAATTATTGCCGAGTCATAACATTTTGTTTAGCTCAGGCAATTAGCAGCATTGCAATCACGGATCTATTTTACGTTGAAGAATATCAACCGATGTTTTAACAGCACTAAGAGTAATGAATTGCCTCATTTATAACAAAATATTTAATATTAAGTCATGGCTTAAAGTTGATAAAGTTTGAGTTAGTCAGTATTTTATTATTTCTGTGTCCGTTTGGATATTCTCAGACATAATAACCATTTAGCTTGAACTAGTATTTGAACTTTAAACTTTTACAATTAGAAACTATTTGTCTTGATTTAATCGAAGTATATTTTTTCAATTTATATAGTAAATAAAAACGTATGTTTGTAAGATATTTACTGGCTTTGACAGTCTTTAGTGGAACTGCTATTATTTTTTTGTAATTACATTTAAAATGTATAATACATAAAATTTATAAAATATAAAAAAGAAATATTTTCAGTTTTAGATTTGTTTTGCCTGACAGATGTACAGAGGTTTACTGTAAACTCTGGGTTGTTGCTTGATTCTGTTAGTTATCTAAAATTGCGGTCATTGGATAAACATGTATGCCAATCAAGTTCGTTGTACAATAAAATATGTTTGTCGAATACATGTCGTGACTTATTCGACACAATAAATATTTTACGATACTTGTATAACTATTCGCTACTAACGACGTTTGTTCTTGTTGAGTGATTGATAGTTGTGAGTTTAAATACGGCACGAGGTATTCACTTTTAAAATAATATAAACTTCAACGATTGAAAATGTTTCAATCAAAATCTTACCCAAATTTTAAACGTAAATGAAAAATACCTTTTACGAACTGAAAATATTATATTTTGGATACGGTTACCCAGTTGTAGTGTTAGGCCAATAAAAAACTAAAAGATTAAAGCAGTAGAACAACTTGGCGTATTTTAAAATCTTAACATTAAAATATTGAGGAATCCAGAAATATAACTTTGCAGTAAGAAATAATACAAACTGAAAAATAACACATACTACAAAGTCATCTGTTTTATTGTTTTCGTCTCTTATTGATATGTCCAGGCCTCTAGCCTTAATAAACCAGCTTTAAAAACGATAATTATTTTAAAAAAATGTTCTTAACATACCTATAATTCATTGTTGTATATTTTATGAAAATATATTTGCATCAAAGAGTAAGTAAAACATATAAGTGTTTACAAGTGTACCAAACACAAAGAATTTGTTTAAATAATGGTAAAAATGGCAGCCGATACAAATTTTTTAACGTGAAATATCTTGAAAAGGAAAAAATGTACAGTGGCAGACAAAATGTTTTCTTGCCGTTTCTGTAGATCAAAGGATAACCGAGTTATAGACAAAAAAACTTAAAACATAATTTATTGGTAATTGTCTACAAAATTATTCTAAAATCAACATTTAAAAATTTTTTATAGTTTCAATAATTAAGATAAAATTCTTTGCTCGGAAATTCACTACAAATTCAAATACGATTGCTGACTTATTTAATTTAGGCTGATATTCATCACAGTAGTAGGCCTATCCACTGAAATGGTATTAATTAGCAATAACTAAGATAACCGGTTCGAATTCGATTGAAGACCATTGCTATTTTTATATTAGAATAGTTATTTTAGGGTATTGACACCGTTTGAACAAATGCTAGTGTGTCCCTACAAGGGCTCTATAACAAGGGCTATACCATTTTGCTCATTTTTAATTATAATTATAAATTAAATACTTACTTTTTTCTAGCTGGCATAATTACCTGGGGACAAATGATTTACTATATTACCTTAAAATAACAATATGTACATAAACGTAATGGATAAGGATGTAAATATTCCAGTATCAAACAACAGTACACTGGAAGTGGCGACGCGTCACCGCCTCGCGCTTATTTAACAACGATTTCATAATGATGTAATAATTTTATCACAAATCGGCGAATTGAAATGTTTAGGTCAACTCATTGGCTACAACTTTCCCGCTGGAAGTTTGTTTGTAACCCAAAAATAAAAAATTCCTCGCTTAGTAAATTTTCCATGTCAGTCTGTCATAATTCTCAAATATTTTCAATTATTGAAATTCGAAATTTTATTATTATTCTGTTAAAATAAAAGTTTTTTATACTCCTAGAATCCGTACTTTATGTAGATTAAGAATATTTAAGTTTTATTTTACTGAAGCTTTTCCGTCGAGTTACAACAGCGAGTAAACGACAGCGCGCAGGAGTCCGCTGCTCTAGTCTTGCAGTTATCAGCTCAGTGACGTCAGAGTGAAACTGGCGGCACAGTGCCGAGATCAAAGAAACGGTTTAGCCCTTGTTATAGAGCCCTGGTCCCAACAACTAACTGTGAAGATTTTTTCAATGGTTGCAGTTGATTCTTATGTGTTTATGAAAATGTTTTTTTGTCGTGCACATTAAAGAGTCGAATAAGGACACAAATTGCTTAAATTGAGACGTATATCTTTTAAAAAATTACAATAAGGATAGTGGAAATTGAATTCAGGAAATGAGAATTGTACTGTGAAATATTGTCCGATTGAAATAAATTTTAATAAGTCTAAATATCTTGGCCAGCGGTGGTCGTAGAGCGAATGTACACTACGGTAGATCCCAGAGTTCTACAATTAAAACTGCCCTTGTTCAATGACTCTTCCAAACCCTAAACATTTTTTCTTTAAATTGTGTCTTAAATAGTATGAACAATTTTAGGCAAGTCACACAATTTATTTTATTTGTTATTACATTTCCTGATTTAAAATTTTAAAAAAAATATTTTTATTGTTTCGATTTTCTAATTATTGGCTATGTCCGGTGTTCTTTATATTGTTTACTTATATAGCTAGTCATTTTCCTGTTTAAGTGCGAAATTACCAGATATTTTAGTGAATTGTTAGGCATACATTTCTTAAGGATAATAACATAGTGTGGTATTCTTTATAAAATGACTATACAGATACATTCACTTTTCTACGACACAGAAAGTACAGTCTAGTTACTATTCCAATGTTTGAATTGTAATCACGTACTGAATGTTTGTGTTGCTAAAAACTTTCGGCTTTACAAGGATTATATTGAATTAGTAAACAGACACGCCTAAACTATTACGCCACATTATTAGCAAGTTCTGATAATCCCTTACAGTAACGTGATGGGAACAAAGTCACGAGCGCAGAATTAATGGACTACTGTTGCCATGAGTCGTATCACTAATTGTTGATGCAACAGTTGGGAATTTGGCTGATCTGCTGTTGGCCTTTTTTATTAAATTACTTACTGTAGCGTGATATTTTCAACATAGATATATTTGATAATTATCTAGTTATAAACCACATTTATTTAATTGCAAATGAAAAACAAATCTTTGCTTGAATTTATTTAAAAAAATGAAAAAATGGGCGACTTTTGTTAAGTAGTATCGGAGGTTAGTAAAAATATGCGATAAAATGTCTAACTTTCAATCTCATTATACATTAATTCACTTTAAATATAGGGTTATGCAAATATGAAATATATAATAGTACTCTGGCCAGGATAGACAACGCATTCGGGGAGAAGTATCTAGTGTATATTTGTAATGTAATCACATGGTATAGTGCTCACTTGGTCGCTAAGAGCCAAAACCGGCGTAGTAACAAGAAACATGGAAGTTTCTAGGAAAAATGTTCAGCCTTACATGGCGCATGAGCGTAGTGATTGAATTGAAGGACACTAAATTACCAATTTTTTATAAACTTTTGCTATTAAGATTCGATTTGATAAGGATTACAATAAAATAATATTTTTATGTATGTTCATTGTTGTACACAATTTTCCAAAAAATTAGAAAAGTTAAAAAAATGTTATTGTACATGTGAAAAATGTTAGAAGTCATAGTTTTTGATATACCATGTTTCTGAGTTCATAATTTAGTCTGGCAAATTTCTTTGCAACCTTCACTGATGAGTTTGGAATAAATCGGATTTGGAGAAAAAATGAAACGAAGAAAAAATATCTGCATATATTTCAATTCACTGATATTACATAATAATTTATTTTATATACACACTTAAAGTGTCATATTAAATGTTTGCACAATTTAACTGCTATTTTCACTTATAGTTGTACATTTCTATTCTTCTGGTATAGTTCCACGCGCCCTTCTTGGTATGGCCACTCCTAAAAGTCGCCAGTAAGCGTTATAATATAACAAACAATTTTACAAACTGTATTATACTTGATTAAATAAACAAATAACTTCTCAATACTAATAAACTCTCTTCAGAACTTAATGTCTAGACTCTAAACTTATCTATCCATTATATCAAGTCTAAACTTCGTGCTTAGAATATTAGAGTAAGTTTGACGTAACAAAGTTATAATTAAGTCAACTTATTCATTGTTATCAGAAAGTGTTGAGCATAATGTGGAATCTAAGTTGTAATAAAAGAGCAAGCTATATCGTGTAGTAATAATAAAAACAATAGTATTTATTTTGTAATTAGGACCTTTCTTCTACTTAACTTAGAATAACATAATATATTTTGTTTATATTTGCTTGAATACATAAAAAAATACAAGAATTACATCATTAACCATGTACATCAGACCATGCGTGAAATCCGGATCATCTGATTTCTTGCTGAGTTGTCTATGATGAATACTCCAAGTTTTCGACTTCGAGCACTGAACGCAACATTGGACAAAATTTCCAAAAACTTGGAAATTAATTGCAATATTTAGTTGTTCTGCGGAAATTACAACCTTGAAGGTCTAAACATCGTAATTCCAACAAAAAATTCGAAAAAATATACATTCTGCAATTTGGAAAGAATTTGCTCTACAGAATAATTTCTGGTCTCAATCTATAGTAAATCTAGTCTACTTTTTAAAACGTTTGAAGTGGTTGCTATCGTAAAAATAGTCAATCAGGGTTAAAACCGCCGGGAAAAATGTCGCTGTTTTTGTGGAGTTAAAAAAATTTTTGGCGCTCGAAGTAGAAAACTTGGGCTATCCATTAGGCCAACATCATAAACAACTCAGGAAAAAATCAGAACAACTTTATCCGATGCGAGGTCCCCCCTCTTTCAGATGACAAGGTTTCTGAATTAAATAGAAGTACGTCAAAATAATAATACAAACAAAAACTATAAAATAAAAATAGTAAAAAACTGCGAAATAAATTCTCTAAACTTTACATATAAACAGAATTCTCTTTAGTAAAGTAAATTATTCTAAACAAATGTCTATTCTATATATATGTCCCACCTTAACGTAAACACTCATACATTCAAGAATATTGCCCAAAAACCGTCCGAGCACACAATAATACCTAAAATGATCGCAAAAATAACAACCAAAGCCTCTTTGAACTGAATATGACCTTTGATAAACTTCACACTTTCACGCAATGAGTTCCAAATCCTACTCGCAATATAACATCAGGTCATTACAGCACTGACAGGGGTTCTAAAATATTTGAAAAGATCTGCAATTTGTTTAACTTCAACATGTTATACTGGACATTAAAAGGGTTGGTTGCATGTTCGAATTGTACGAACTTGTACCCGTCTACAAGATTTATAATCCCATAGCTGAAGCTATTGCCTGGTTATTTCTGAAATTTGTCGACTACATTGAAGGCAATAAGTGAGCTTAATGTATATTCAGTGTTTCTAGATTACTTATACGAAGAGATCAGCACTATAGCTTATTTTGATTGGAAGTTATATAGTTTTTTTTTCTAAATGTATATCATATATCAGTTTGAGAGTTTCTCGGTATATTAAGTAACACCCTCAAGTCACAATTAACCACCTGAGTAAGAGATTTTGTACCAGCCTCCGGAAGGGTTAGTTAAATTATTAAAATTAATTAGTCAAGGATTTATCAATTTAATTCAGGAAATCAGTTAAAAAAAACTGGATAGAAAATCTTAGGGAAAATCTCTCTTTCATTTTTCTATCTCTAAAACGTCAACTCCTGAATATATATATACTCACACAAAATTATGTTTGTAACAATAATTAATTATTGGAAATGATCAGCGTAACCTGATCCTTGGTGTAAACGCACAAAGAGACACCATCCGCCTCCATTTCTGAAGAGTCCTTCTAATATTTCTATTTAATTAAATCCAAATATTTAATATATTTTATATCAAAGGGTATTTGATTGGCCTATTTCACTTCAAAGTTATACAGCTTACATTGATCGCAAAACAAATTAGTTTCTATGTAACACAACATTTATAACCTCAGGTTACTCACGCGTTTAACAGATTGACCGAACGTTGTAACATGATCAGCCAGAAGGCATCATATAGCACGACTGTAAAATGTTAGTTTGTGAGTTTTGGTTGTTTTATGTTTACCATAGAGATAACAAAAATTCCACGGATTGATCCTTGTGGTCTGTGACAGAAGGAAAATACTTAGACCTTACTACTGTATACTTAACTTTGTCAATTCTATTAGGGATTTTCAACATGGTAAATGTACAAAATCTATAGTTTAATATTTTACTCAAAGGCCTGAAATACATTTTTGAAAACAAAACAAAAATTTTACATTTTAGTCCTAGGCCTACTGAAACCAATAATTTTAATAAAAAATTTAGCAATTTATACAAAACTATATATATTATTATTTATTTTAAATTTCAATAAATGATGAATCCATTTTTCCAGTATCCAGGTCACTAATATATATAATAAAGTACAATACCTTTTATTTTCCGTCAGTGAACCTCTTTGTTTAAAACTTGTTTTAAGTTTTTGACGCGTTTCGAGAATTTATCTCATCATCAGAAAGTCCCTCTATACATGGAGGTCGTCAAAACGTTAAATACACATACACAAACACATAACACACAACACATTTAAAAAACACAAAACTAAAAAAAAACTATTTCAAATTTAAAGATGTTTTCTATTTACAAAAGGATGGATTGGCCATGGGATCGCCACTGTCTGGTATGTTGGCAGACATATTTTCATTCGAAAATGAATTTGTGTTGTCAAATGTTAATAAATTTCATAAAAAAATCATGTATTACACTCGATATGTGGATGATACATTTATCATTTTTGATGGTACGTCCAGGCAAATTTAAAATTTAAAAAAATACCTAAACTTGATAGACCCCAAGGTTCAATTTACACTCGAAATTGAAAATGACAACAGCATAAATTTTTTGGATCTAACAATAGTAAAACAACACGAATCTTTCAAATTCAATATTCATAGGAAGCCCACCACAACTGATATCACCATACACTCTGATTCCCATCATCCACCATCTCAATAAATGTCAGCTTATAACAGCATGATCCATAGAATAGTCACCACACCTCTTGAACCACAAGATTACCAGAATGAGCTTAACATAATTAAACATATTGCCACAAGAAATGGATACAAGGCCTCCATGATTGATAGACTGCTCGCAAAACACATCAATAAATCCAAAAGACCACTGAAGGAGAAAGCTAAGTCTATCTTTGTTTCAACTGAATGTGACAGCATCCTTCCCAACATAATTACCTCCACCTTCAAAAAAGTCAATAGAACCATCGCCTTCCACACCAATAATAACATACAAAAAATACTCTAACCCCAAAAATATAAACAGTTGGAAACCCAAACAGGTGTCTATAAATTAACGTGTGGTAGATGTGACAAGTTTTATTTAGGTCAAACGGGAAGAGCTTTCAAGGTTCGGTTTAAGGAACACCTGCCAAAGAGGACCATTTCGGGTAATAAATCAAACTATGCGTGTCATTTCTACGAAGACCATAGTTACTCGGACTTTGGCAGCAACTTCAAACCAATTAAAATTTGCAGTAAAGGCAAATTTATGAAGAATTTGAAATCTACAAGACTTTTAAAATATTAAACTCAAATAATGAACACCAATTATTAAATGACCAACTGAACTGATTCGAACACCCTGTATGACGCAGCGATAACAATTCAGAATGCCCGCGGCATATTGTAGTTTTATTTCGTGTTCTGTTAGATAACGCACAACAAGTCGATATCCGGGAGTGGTAAGATGCGTATCTACTTACTGTGTTTTTTAAATGTGTTGTGTGTTATGCGTTTGTGTATGTGTATTTAACGTTTTGACGACCTCCATGTATAGAGGGACTTTCTGATGATGAGATAAATTCTCGAAACGCGTCAAAACCTTTAAACAAGTTTTAAACAAAGATGTTCACTGACAGAAAATGAAAGGTATTGCACTTTATTCAATAAATGTTTCATCGTCTGGAAGCTTATATTTACAAATTGATAGAAATCCAAACTTGTATGATAAAATAACAATAATTCAAACCAAGAGTCCATTACTGTTAGTGATATTGAAACATATAGTTTTATATTAGTAGGCCTAATTTGTTTCTTAGCTGTCAAGAATAAAGTAAAAAAAAAGGATTGTTAAAATTCACACATTTTAAACGATTTATAATCACAAAGCAGATCATATTTAACATATCAAATGTAAAGAGTGCAATGCATAAAATCAACTGTTGCTAGAACCTAAGGTGTTTTACGTCTAACGCGCAAGAGTCTCTCGCACTATTTTCTTTGAAACCCTATTTGACACAGCTCCTTGCAACACTGTCGTGTAGCATGAAAGCAATTACTCACATCCATAAAATAATATAAATTTGCCATTAAAAAACTCAATGATTATTGTTTGGATTACAACCCCTTCTCAAACCTCTGAGACATAAGAAGTTTCTACCACTAGAAAGGAAAACAAATTTCCTGCACTCCCAACTATTGTGTAAGTATCTATCTAATGGCACGACTAATGGGAAACAGTAATCCATTAAGTCTACGCTTGTGCCCTTGTCCTCAACACGTGCCTCCAAGGGATTATCACGCTTGTATAATTTGCGCAATATTTTAGGCGTCCGAGCCCCACATAATACTTGAATAATTTACTTGAACTGAACACCACTATTAGCAATACTATAATGTACGGTGTAATTAAATTCTAATTATTGATAGTGGTGAATTTTGTTAATAGTCGACTTATTTATTGAAAGTAGTTTAACAATTCCTCGTGACTTGTTATTATAGTTATTTTTTATTTGTAAGTACTATCATTTAACGACATCGCATATTGAAATACATGCATAGCTAAAAAACTAAAATTATATTAATAAACGAGCTAAGTTTGAATACGAGTATGTTCTTGCTATTTCGAAAACAGTACTAGCTATATTTGATCAAGTTTTGTTGGTTTATGTTTTCGAGTACAATAAGATTATTGAAACAGCCTTGATTTCGTCAATAGTTTGTTGTAATTACTTGTTTGGAGAATAGCTCACTCGACTGAATGACGTTTTCAGTGTTGGTACAATAATTAGGGGATGCCTTTATTTAGTCCAGTTTTTAAATGGTCCAGGTCGCCTAA
>JAGFPH010000890.1:208696-257357 GCA_018207615.1 Philaenus spumarius | reverse complement strand
GGAAAACCCATCTTTAAGGTGTGATAACTAATCTGGCAAGTTTGTAAATTGCACAAAATATCACCCCTCCAGCGCACTGCGCAAATAGGAAGACCCATCTTTGGTGTGGTAACTAATCTGGCAAGGTTGTAAATTGCACAAAAAATAAATATCACCCCTCCAGCGCATTGCGCAAAAAGTGTGGAGCTAGGAAAACCCATCTTTAAGGTGTGATAACTAATCTGGCAAAGTTGTAAATTGCACAAAAACTAAATATCACCCCTCCAGCGCATTGCGCAAAAAGTGCGGAGCTAGGAAAACTCATAAAGGTGTGAAGTAATCTGGCAAGGTTTTAAATTGCACAAAAACTAAATATCACCCCTCCAGCGCACTGCGCAAATAGGAAAACCCATCTTTAAGGTGTGATAACTAATCTGGCAAGGTTGTAAATGGCACAAAAACTAAATATTACCCCTCCAGCGCATTGCGCAAAAAGCGCGGAGCTAGGAAAACCCATCTTTAAGATGTGATAACTAATCTGGCAAGGTTGTAAATTGCACAAAATATCACCCCTCCAGCGCACTGCGCAAAAAACATGGAGCTAGGATAACCCATCTTTAAGGCGGCCCTGGTTTAGGTTGTTGTTCAGCTTGTGTACTGTACTTAGAAAAAATTCAGTTGAATTATTTCTGTTGTTTATAAGTGTACAGTCATGTTAAATCGATGAATATTAAGGTACACTTAAAACAAATACTTGGCAATTTTGTGACTTTGTGAACTATTTGTTAGTGCTTGCCTAGGAAAACGAGCCAGAGCTTGAAAGTATAGGCTGTAGCCTAATACTTTCTATTCACACTATTGCAAACAATAATTCCTCTAAAGTATTTATGTACAGTATCTACACCATTGATCAAATTTTTTAAATGTGCAGAAATTTTTATGGGATGAATTTAAAACTAGATTTGTTTAAAGATTTCACTCAAAATTAATACTATTAAAATTACAATGTAGTAGGCCTACAGCAACCTATACTCAAAATATAATTAAATATGGGTTGTTATTAGAATATAATCTCATTTTGTATATGAAGGTACGTCAATGTTTCATATATAATAATTTTAACAAGGCAATATATTTTATTCTATATAAATAGGCCATACAAATACATAGGCAAATAATGTCCAAAATTATTTTTTTGTATCATAATTATATTAACATGCTATACAAATTAAACATAATATGGCTATTTTTAGTTTTAAAAATGTTGTATTGGTTAGTTTAACGTATATTGAATTTAACAAAATAAAATCTTTTAAAAATATTATATGGGTGTTCATTTCTTCTTATTACATAAATTTTACTTAAAATAAATTATGCTTATTATAACGACCACAAGCGTTTTATAATTATTTACTAAAAATCCTTTTACTGTAGGCTACTGTAGTTGTATAACAAGCAAAAATATTATTACGTTTGTAAAAAGACTTGACGTCAAGGTATTGCATATTGTTTACAATAAGTGATCGTTCAAACTGTTACTAGCAGACAATAACAGATATTTTTCTGTCACTGCCACAGATATTCTCATCACTATTATATTCACGGTTACGCCTAATGCTGTGTCCTCTATTCTGATTGGTTCTCGGGTCCACCTGGACCATTTACAATCGCATGTTGTTTAGAAACTGGACCTTTTGCAATCGCGTGTTTCATTTGGTCCAGGTTTAGACCTGGACCAAATGAAACGACCTAGACTTTTTGTTGTTATACTTTGAATTACTATTTAGTCGAGCTGGACCATTTACAATCTGGACTTTATTAAGACATCCCATAATTAGGTTTCTACTCTGAAAATTTATCTACCGTGCTAGCCATTATCAGGAGTGATTTCATATTTCATAATTTGTATATAAGATGTTTTGTAGGCTAAGCTCCTGTATGTAAATAGTAATTATTTATATTGTGCAATTCAAATACAGGGATATCAAGATCAATTTAAACATTACACCCATTAGCTTTGAGGTTAAGTTCAGGATTATAACATTGTTCAAAACAAATTTCAAAGACATTATTAATAATAGTTGTTGAGTGAATTTATAAAGATGAGTATTTATGATAAATAAAATCTCTAATTGGAGTAACAATTCCGAATTGACAGTTTGTACATTTTCAATGTCAATAGATCGAACCTTTTTGTTTAAAGCTGTAAATATCAGCACTGCTAACATAAGAAAACCCATTAAAAACTTTGCAAACTATACCATTGTTTTCAAAATTCGAAGAAATAAAAATAAAAAGCACAAAATATACTTTTAATTTAAAACTGTCAATGAGAGAAATTATCTTTAATAAGATTAACATCAGTATTCAATTCCAATAATTCGCTTGGATCTGATACATGAAAGATAAACAGTTTGTGCTAAAAACATAATTTTATAAAATTAGTTCATTGACAATTTGTATGATATTTATATAAATAGATAAAGGAAAGGAGTAGTTTATAAAATTACACACAAGAAATTTGACTAGATTGGTTTTTATTTTTTTAATTATTGCTATAATCCTTCAGTAACTGTTTCAGTGATTGTTACAGCACTAGTAGCGTTTTCCGTAGATTCGTAAGTAGTAGCTTCAGGAGTAGTAGGTTCAAGAGTAGTAGATTCAGGAGTAGTCGTTTCATTAAAATGCGTCACTTCTTCAGTGGTAGTAGTTGTCATTGTAGAATCATTCGGTGGCCTCTTTTCACATCGACACTCGTCGTCCAGTTTCTCGTCAATCCAGGACAAGTAGTTCGCTATCCTCGTGTACACACCTGGATAATTTGGTCTTGCACATCCCCGACCCCAAGAAACGATTCCTACGAAAAGGTAATGGAGAGTTTAGAGTAATAATGCAGTTTATTGGAGAAGAGGTTGGATGGTTTTAGTGTTCAATCCGTACAAGTTTTGTTTTGATTAGGTATTACAAAGTAAATAGTGAGGAAAAAAAGGTTTGAATCTCTACTGGAGGGAAGACGGCGAGAAAGAATTATTAAAAAACAAGGAAGGAAAATAATGTTGAAGGCTTAATAGTCTTATAGTATGTTGAAAAAGAGTTAAGGTCTAGTGGAGGTTGGAGAGGGTAGGGTTGCATCACTGGAGGAAGAAGAAATGAAACAGTGTTAGTGTTGAACCTTTGAGGGGAAAAGAACCTTTACGATATAATTCTGACTAGAAGGAATAGCACTATATATCCGGATGGGGCTAATGCCTTCTTTTACGTTTTCGACACAGACACTCTTTGCCTACTTTGGTGTCAACCCATTTGAGATAGTTGGCTATCCGTGTGTATACTCCTGGTAATCTAGGTCTCCCACAGCCTCTTCCCCAGGATACTATTCCTAAGGAAAGGTATCATTGTCAGAAAAATTAAGTTAGTAGCAAAATAAAAAATGTAATTTAAAAAAAAAAATTAAACAGGAAAAAGAATTACAGAAAAACCTGTAAGATTTTACATACAAATGAGAATTTAGTGCTGAAACCTTACCTATAACTTCAATGTGATTGTTGATTCTGGCGTGGATTGGGCCGCCGCTATCTCCCTGAAAAATGTGAGTGTATTAGTTCCAAGTACCTCTACATCCATATGAAGCCAAACGTATAACACAAACTTTAATCTTTAATAAGAATGCAAATTTTGGTTAGAAATATATTATCCTATTCGTGCTATACAACTTTAAAGATTTATTCATATTTTGAAAACAATTCCATGCCTCTATATGTTGTAAATCTGGAGTGGAGTGTAAAAAGGCTGGCACTCATATTTGAGTTTTAAAACATGGAGGAGTTTTAAAGCAGTCCATTTGTGTTATTAATATATAAGTTTCATAATAAATAATATTTAGCCTAAGATAACGAGGACTGTACATGTTCGTTCACAGGGAGTCATTAAATAATCGTATAGTCTATATATGATGCTTTAACATGTGTTAACATGGTTAGGCGTGTTAGATTCAGTTAACATCTCTTGGTAAAATAGTTTACCGTCTATTAATTCCTTTTATAATATACAATTAGGTTATTATTAGTTATTTAATTTCGTTGAAGCTGTGTGGCTTTGGGGCGTTTCTTGGAGTTGTCAGCGATCCACGGAACTTATTATAAAAATCAAATAATCATAAGCCGTTTTCACCCAGAAGGTGGTTAAAATGACGTAGGCTTAAATGATGTTTTAGTGAAGACTAGTATATTTTATTAAACACATATTATATTTTCCTTCGACTTTTTACAATTTAATAATTTATCTTTAAAAGTATGCCCATCAATAAATATTCAACATATTTAGTAAATCTACATTAAATTAGAGGATTGATAATGGGCGAGAAATCAGAAAAATGTGATGCAAATGTAAAAAAAATTTTAGAACACAAAAGTTCGTCAGTAAGACCTTGAGGGTTAAATGTAAATAGAAATGGGTTTTGATGAAGGCAGTAATTGACTCAATTTCAATTATGTAAATTGACTAATGAAATAGTTTGTTCCCAGAAGTTTATTTGTGTGTTTTAATTCATGCCTTATCAAATATAGACCCATAGTTAAATAAATTATTTATGATTTCTATTTATAGATTTTGTTTCTACTTCTAAAGATAAAAATAATGAATTATATAGAAACTCAGATGTGCACGTTGAGCTATTGTTTATTCAGTCATCAAAGCTAACTTTTGTTAAAAACTTTTCAATGTTCATGTTAAGATTGATTTAATTTTTATTATCGTACAACATATGTTTAAGCATACATTTAAGCTTTCCTCTACCATTTATAGCCCAGTCGGTATAGGTTACAACTACCAGTAATTTACAATAAGTCTGAATTTTGTTTATAAGTATATTAAAGTATGTAAATTAACATTAAAAAAAATTTACCAGTCTATCGATTTCCCAAAGTCGAAAAAAAATCGATTATCATTTTTTTTCGATTATCCTTAATATTTCGAGCTGGGATGAAGATAGAGGAAAATAAAAAATACCACCGTGTAGGGGAGGTATTTTTCAACAAAAAAGGACACACGTATTTATTTCGTCCGAGCAATGGTTTGTCTGGAAAAAATTCGATAATGCAGGTATGTATTTTGCAGCAGAGGAAATCACTAAAAGGGGACATCTTATTCATATATGGGCTAATTCTAAATTGACCGAATTTTAATATATCGAATTGAAACTTGACATTGGAGTTAAAATATATATTTTAAACATTTATGCCGAGTATCAGCTTGTTATGTTGAAAATGACCCGATCTAGGAGTCGATTTCGATTATCGATTTTAGGAGTACCGGACTCACGAACTAATTTCAATCTATTCCAGTTTCGTTAATTTTTGGAATATCAACATAAAATTTGTTTTGCAAGTTGAATACACCGGTATAAATATTCTTAGTAAGTATGAATGATTTTTTTCATGTTATTTTTAAAAACGAGGCGCTTTGAAAATGGTCTTCTGTTTTACCTATCTCGTTTTAACTATAACACCTTTGGATTTAACGACTCCATTTTCGACATTATTGAACATATAGATTTAAAAATTGGTACAGAAGTTAAAAACACAATTGTTTTTTGATATACTTATTTTAAAAACTATATTTAAAAAATTGACTAATCTGCAGTTGATTAACTCAAGCGTTTTGATGAAAAATCTAAAAAGGTCTAAAATTATACTTTTTTAAGTTACTTGTGCTTTGAAAAGTAAATAATAAAAAATGTTTATACTCCTTGATCTTGTTTGAATCTATATATTTAACTTGTAAAAAAACTTTCAGGTTGATATTTTGAAAATTTTTTAATCTGGAGCTGTTTAAAATGAATTGGTGGGTCCTGTACTCCTAAAATCGAGAAACCCATTGATAAGTCAAGTTACTCTAGATCGGGTAATTTTCAAGATAACAAGCTAAAACTCAGCATAAATGTTTAAAATATATATTTTAACTCCTATGTCAAGTTTCAATTCGATATATTAAAATTTGGCCAATTTAGAATGAGCCAACCCCTTCACCCCAAATATGAATAAGATGTCCCCTTTTAGTGATTCCCCTGCTGCAAAATACATAGGCTACTTGCATTATCGATTTTTTTCCAGACAAACCATTGCTCGGACGAAATAAATACATATGACCAGTTTTGTTGAAAAATACCTCCCCTACACGGTGATATTTTTTATTTTTTTTCTCTATCTTCATTCCAGCTCGAAATATTAAGGATAATCTAAAAAAAATCGATTATCATTTTTTTTTCGACTTTGGGAAATCGATAGACTGGTACACTTTTTTTAATGTTAATCTACATAGTTTAATGTACTTATAAAAAAAAATTCAGACGTATTGCAAATTACTGGAACTTTTGGTCTAAATTTACCTCTACCGACTGGCCTATTAGTGCTGAGTGATGTGATGTATCGCTATCAAATCGTAATGCTCCTCATCTGCATTTATATTATGTAAAACTATTAATGTTTGAAAGTTAGGCCTAAATAAATTTCTGAACTTCAATTTCTAATACATCACCTCATGACAATATGAAACTATACAGGGTGGAACAGAGCTAGTGTTAAAAACTTCGGAAAATGGTTCTATGGGTCAAAATAAATAGAAAATGAAGAATAATATTTTTTCGAAAAACGCTTCATTTTCCAAATATCCGCCATTTTGTTTCTTTTACTAAATAATTAATATCTGGAGAACCATTTAACAGATTCAAATTTGGTATAAAGTTTAACCTTACAATGATCTATCTTAGAAAAATAAACGATTATATCCAATCATGCACTTCAAAATGGCGACTGTTTGAAAATGTCAGACCTAAATTACTCAAAAACCGTACATTTTAACAATTTCTTGACATTTTTTGTTAAAATGTACGGGTTTTGAGTAATTTAGGTTTGAAATATTCAAACAGATACCATTTTGAAATGCATGATTTGCTATAATCGTTTATTTTTCTTAAGATAGATCATTGTTAGGTTAAACTTCATACCAAGTTTGAACTCAAAACTGTTCTCTAGATATTAATTATTTAGTAAAAAAACCAAAATGGAGGACATTTATAAAATGAAGCGTTTTTCGAACAAATATTATTCTTGATTTTCTATTTATTTTGACCCATAGAACCATTTCCCGAAGTTTTTAACACTAACTTTGTTCCACCCTGTATATTAAAACATCAATACAAGTTTTATTCGAATCGGAATTAACAGTTTGCATTTGGCCCAATAGAACGGAAAGCTATATTTCACTAAAAATCCGAAGTAGGCTAGAAATTAGCTAGACAGGAAGAGAAAAAATGCATATGGAATAAGTCGCATAGGCCCTGGTAGTAAGAATGAGAGAATGATGGACGATGAGGCTAATAAATAGTCAAATCCTTGGATAGAAATTCGAGAGGTAAATTTTTACTATCGCAGTTTCTAAGTGGACCGTTTTACCTGATTGTATTTATTCTTCGGAATCTAATGAAGATGTTTTCTACTTTCGAGTGTAAATGGTGTCAATACAGAATTAACCTAGAAACAAGGATGTTATGATAATAACAAGCCACAGAAAATTTGATCAGAATATGTGATTTCTAGTGAGGAATCAATTATAATTAGTTCGCACTATGTTACGTACGTCTTCAAAAAGAAGAATCGCGAAGTTAGATACAAGTAGGAAATAAGAAGAGAAATGTAAGGTGAAGCTTCATGAAGTTATGGTTCACTTTGCCATGCTAGTGTCCGTAGACAAAACAGAGGAGGGGTTTCACTAGCGAGAGTCTATCACAACACTTTTGGATGAGAAAGAAAACATTTTAATTCATTTGCCTTCGACATAAAAATGTAACGAAATTGTTGAAGTAGAAACCATACCAGCCTTATCCTTATCTTCATAATATCAACAAAGAAACATTGAAATCAACAATTTCTGTCAACTATTTTGCTGCCAAATATTTGAGGAAATAGCGCATCTCATTTCTCTAGTTTACTAGACTGTAAGCAGATGGTGTTCTCCAAGTACGATGAAAATGGCTGTTGTTAAATATAATGTAATCCAGTGTGGACTATTTGAAATGTTTTTTATTGTCAATAATATATCTCTAAGGGTTTAGGTTAACTAAACAACATGCCGAAACAGTAGTTTTTGTCAAACTGTTACCACTTGTTCAGTTAAAACAGTTATTGTATGAAAACCAAAAAATGGTCTTGATGATCTTTTTAATAGTGATATTTCTTCCACTAATTTTTTAAATATATTTTAAAATTTTAACCAGTGAAAGACCAAGACACAAACAGCGGGTATTCACAAAACACGTTTACTTTTAACACAATAAATGATCATTCTTAAACCTAGAGGACTAGGCCTATGTTGACTAACCTAAAAATGTAAAGAGGAGCCTAGAATTGGAATACTAGAACTGAGATGTCAAGAAAACTGAAAACTAAATAGAAACAGAATGAGAGAAACACAGTCACCAGAAAGAAACTGTCCAACAAAGACATCATTATCCGTACAATAATAAAGCTTGTACATTAGTAAAGATTCATCAAAATCAGATAAATAATTAAACATATGATTTAAGGCATTCAGGTTAAACTTACCTGACACGCGTCCTTTTTGCCTCCTGGGTATCCTGCGCAAAACATATTGTCTGTGACTTTATTCTTGGTGTAGCCGGTTCTCCTGCATGCAATATTGGACATTATAGGCACAGTGACTTTCTGCAGAATGGTGGAGGTGTTCTTCCTCTCCGCGGTTCTACCCCAACCTGCGACGATACCGTCCATGCCTGTGTAGTTGGTTTCTGTGGAGCGAATTTTTGGGTTTATAAAATAAGTTTTAAATGCAAGTTCGATAGAAATAAGAGAATGTTTAGAAAACTTATAAACTACTTAGCCTATACATTTACTTTTGTACGCTTTCAAATTACTTTTACATTACTTTATACAAATTTTTCAGATATAATGAACATTAAGAATATTTCCTTAGCGTTTTACACAAGCAGCAATAATTAAAATATATTCGTAGCCACTTAAGATGGAACCGTAAATTTCTGTAGAAATATCCTGTTTACTGTGGTAGTAAGTGTAAAAAATAACTCTAACTTCATCCTACATACTTAATCTTCATTTATCACTAATCTTCAAACTTTCATTTAAACATACTATAAATGTAGCCTACAATGCTACCAGTACAATGCTTAGTATTCTATATCACTAAGTGCAAAATATTAGATGAGAGTTTTGATATGTGATTTGAAAAAAGTGATAAATATTGAAAATTTTAAAATACTAAAATAATTGTACGACTGTCAGAACTTCTATTCTACCCAGTCATTGCAGTCTCTCAGTACTTACGGGATAGTGGCAAACAAGCAGTGCGCACATAAGGCCCAGATAATTCTACGGGAGATTTTAATTCTATTACAGCTATGTCGTTGTTGAATGTTGATATGTTGAACTGTGGATGAACCATAACTTTCTTCACTTTTCGTTTTACAACATTGACATCACTCCGTAGTACCTCTCTGTCGTACGCCCCTAGGGTCACCGTTATGCGATCTTTTCTGGTCCTGTGAAGTAAAGTACGAAATTACTTACGAGCTAACAAAGAAGTTTCACTATTTAGTAGCCTGAGTTTGTTTGATTTACCAACCAAATTGGAGAAACTTTGTATGGTCATGACTGACTGTTTATATACGAGGGCCGTCCAGAAAGTAAAGAACGTTTTAGCATGGTTAAATAAAAACAAAAGATATCATCAACACCAAACTTTATTTACACAGCCACAGTACCTTATTCTACTTTTCTACGTAATCGCCATTGTTGTCGAGACACTTGTAACGTGGGACCAGTTTCTCTATTCCGATGTTATACTCATCAGCCGCGAAAGATTTGAGCCATATTATCACTGCTTCTTTAAGTTCATCGTCATTTCCAAACTGTTTTCCACCCAAAAATTGCTTCAACTTTGGAAACAGATGAAAATCACTAGGTGCTAGGTCAGGGCTGTAGGGAGGATGACTAAAGATTTCCCACTTCAGACTTTTGGAGTTCTTGCCGCGTTCGTGCCGAGGCATAAGGCCGGGCATTGTCGTGAATGAAAGAAACTTTAGCCGACAGCATTCCACGCCTCTTGTTTTGGATGGCGACAGTCGTTGAAGAGTCTCACAGTAGGATTCTGAGTTTATTGTTGCCCCTCGTGGAATGAAGTCCACATGGATTAATCCCTTTCGGTCCCAAAAAACCGTTGCCATGACTTTGCGAGTCTGGAACAATGGTTTTTCCTTTTTGGGTTTTGAGGGCGAATTTGTGTGATGCCACTCCATTGACTGACGCTTACTTTCTGGAGTCTTATACGAAACCAATGTTTCATCTTCCGTAACAATACGATCAAGAAATTGGTCTCCATCTTTGTCATATTGAGTCAAAAATTCAAGGGCTATCCCCATGCGTTTCACCTTATGGTCGTCCGTCAAAATCTTAGGCTCCCACCGAGCACACACTTTCTTGTAACCAAGATGATCTGTCACTATCTCATGTAGGAGTGATCGTGAAATTTGTGGAAAAGAGTCATGTAAAGTCGTCAAAGTGAAACGTCAATTTTCCTGAATTGTTTCTTTAACTTTTTTCTTCAGTTCATCCGTGACTAGTGATGGCCTCCCGCTCCGATCTTCATCATGCACGTTAGTTCTTCCTTGGTTAAACATGATACACCACTTTCTTACTGATGACTCATTCATCGCATCTTCATCATACACAGCTTTAATTTGCCTATAAATTTCAATGGGCTTAACTTTTTGAGCATTCAAAAAGCGGATTAAACTCCGTACTTCACATTTGGCGGGATTTTCGATTAGCGCCGTCATTTTAAAACGCTGCGAAAACCAGTAGCGTGACCATACAGCAACGAGACTCACCCCACACTGAACACTGAAGAGAAAGGAAGGGGCAAGCGGCCGCGCACGTAATCGCAGTAGTGGGGGATCTGCGCCGCACGCGATGCGCATTCGTTCTTTACTTTCTGGACGGGATAAGTATTATTAAATAAGTTACTTGGGTCAAAATTTGTTTATGAATGGACAACCGCCATTTTTAATCAATATTTTGTCACTAGTGTTTTCGTTATCACAAAACTTTCAGTTGAGTTATACCACACAATCCTTACTATAAGAATTAGTGGTTTCTCCGTCCTTTGTTGTCTGTAAAGTTTTCTAGATCTAAAAAAAGTCTAGAAACATTGTTCCCACAGCCTAGTAAATAAAAAAATAAAAAACAATCTGGCCCAAAGGTAATGCAAAATGATGTACGGTTATTATATGTTGTTGAATTCTATAAGTAGCATATTATAAATTTTGAATTATTCTAGGATTATTTTCCCCTTTGAATAACAAAAAAATTATTTGGAAGTAATAATTTTAAAATCACATTACTTTAAAACATACAAGGAATCAGCTGCTGTCAAATAACCCTGATTCAAACGTAGTTTCAGCTGTATACTTCAACAAAAAATCATCTAGCTCTGGATACAGTTTGAAAATTGATTAATGACTTGCTGTATATTTTAAAGTAACTATAGATATAATTTTACCAAGAGTTTTAAGAAATGATTGCCTGTTTTAGAAATTTAAACTCCACCAATAACTGTAACATCTTGGTTTATCTGTCTTAAAGTTGCCATAAATATAGTTGAGATTTGAAATCAATCTTGTGAGATTTATAATCATTATTTTAATTTTCGTACAAACAGTGACATCTGTTACTAGGATAGGTTTAGGAAAATGTTGTTGTTGGCACTTAGTTGTAGGAACTGTTAATTTTACAGTAGCAGTATATAGCAATATAGTAAGGATTTATTAGCGATAACGATTCACTTTGTCAACAACTGATTAGCTTCCAAACAAAAACTCACTTCATTCGTACTTAAATGGCACATCAAATTCTCCCAAATATTGCAACAGCTTTTAAATAGGTAGAGTTACGTTAAATCAAAATAGGCTCAAATTTATCAATTTCCAAATAATTAACGTTTTTTTTGACAGAGAAAATTTCTGAAAAATTAATCTAAGACTTCGTTTTGTAAAGTAAATTGTTTTATAAAAACATGAATGATTGTATGACTATTTCATGAACATGTGTTTATAAAAATTAAACAGGGTCTGAGGAATCTATTCCAATTAAAAATGAGGAATGTGCCTTACTTAACAGGTGAAAAGGACCTCTTTTTTAATAAATTATAGTTTAAAAAACTAAAATAAAATCACGCTTTAATAGCAAACAGAACTACAAATTTTAAAATACGAATTTAAAAAAAGCGTGGGGTACTTGGCATTAAATGTTACAAATATTTCATTGCTTTATATTTATACAAGTAGAGTTATTATAAAAAAATAGTAAAACGCACCCACGATTTTTGACAATTATTTTAAAATTTGTAGTTCTGTTTTGCTATTAGCGTGTTTTTTAAAAAAAATTTTGAAACTATAATTTATTTTCTTATTTTTTAGTCTCAAAACTGAATCAAATGTAGCTTACATAATTGTAATCTAGAGACTCGATTTTTTGTATATCGTATGTGTGATAGTAGATTTTTTTTTAAACAATTGGCAGATATCTGGAAAACGAAGTATTTCTGGACCTATGTCTATATAACTTTTTTCTTTACTTTTACATGTAGAATGATCTCCCGAAGTTTCTACATATCGTCGTGAATGACCCTGTGTATAAAGTTTTTAATGACACACGAAAACTTGTTCTGGGGACCATGATCAGTGCTCACTTACTACACCCAACAAAATTAATGAGCTCCCGAAGTTTCTTCATATTGTCGTGAATCAACCTGTATATAGGCCTAAATTTTTAATGTCACCCGAAAACGTGTTCTGGGGACCATGATCAGTGCTGACTTACTACACCCAACAAAATTATTATTGTATTGTCATCGGTCCTTGATAAGTGTACAAAGTTTCAAATCAATCTGACGTTTTGAAGGGGGTCAAAATCACGTTCAAAGATTCCGTCACATAGATACATATGAAGCTAATAAAAGCGTTATAAAAATGATGAAAAAACAATCAGACTTGAAAAAATAAAACTCATTAGCTCCAGAACTGCATATCCAGTTGATGAAGAAAAGATGTCAATAAAAAATAAGGTCGAAATATACAAACAAAATTTAGAGTAGGCTACAATATACTGAAATGTGTATTTTTGTTGGAGGTGGACATTTTCAGCAGCTATTGCAAATAAATAGTATAATAAATAGAACATAATTAATTTTAAATCGTAATTTGTAGAGCATTATTGTCTACAGCAGAATGTGTTAGTTCTGTTTGGTTCCCAATAAGCATTCATAAAAATAATTATTAATTTATTTTTATTTTATGTGCACAATGAAACACACACACACATTATTATTTATATTATTAAATTTATTTAATATAATATTTATATTATATTATTATTATTATTATTATTTATTATATTTAATATATAATATTTATTTATTTTTATTTTTATTTTTTTCTCAGAATGAAATTCTGTAACAATTTTGGTATACAGTTTACTTTTTTACACGCAATTTTGTATGTGTTACATTAGATCCTTAAAACTAGTACTAAGTATACTGTTTTACCCAATTGTGTAGAAAAAAATTAAAAAAGGCTAAATTAGAAAGTTTTCTTGCAGAAAATTTTCCTCTATATTAAATTATATAACATGTTCACAAGCAATAATACTCATGTTACGCATAATTATATATGAAAAAAATTATCAGCTTACGTGGCGACACAGTGAGCAGCAGTGAGTACGTGACGGTTTGTAATGAGTGTTCCTCCGCAGTAAAATTTAGTTCCGTAATCGAGCATGGCAATCCAAGGGAACTCGTCTGATTCCGCAGAACTGCCACCGACAATCCGGTTCTTCCGAGAGTATCTTCCACACACTAGAAAACCACAATATAACCATTGAGAAACCAAAAGTAACTGATATAAAGTGAATATGTACTGAAAAATAATAATAAAAGATGAAAATACCAAACCAACAAGAAAAACACTAATAAACAGATACGATGTTTACTAATGAGACAGGACATTTATTTATTTATGGTTCAATTTTAAATTTATTTATTTTTCTTTGAGTTAAAATAAAGTTTTTATTTTTTAGGAATCCGTAGCTTAAAATATTTGTCACAGTCTATTTTATCCTGAATAAATAAAGGTATCACAATGAATTCCATTTAAAACGCAGGTTTTCCACATAAGTTGCAATAATTAGGCACACAAACATATTTTACTGAGTTTAGGGGGATGACATTTGGTACCCCCAAAACATAAATATGTAAGCCATTGTTTTAAAAATATGTTTTTTATTTACAAGTTTCAAAACATTGCTAAAACCCCTTTCCCCACCATTTCCGAAAATACTAAATAATTTGGCTGCGTCTATTTAAAAAAAAGTATTGAAAATGTATATTTGTCCTGAAAAAATAGTTTATGCTAATATTGTGTATGTTTATGCGTTACCTTATTTCACTGATTCCCATACAAAATATATAATTTATTTCTGTCATGGTTATTTCTATTGATTGGATGGTGAATTCGGTATACTTAGTATATGAATGGTTGATTAATTATTTCAGTAAAACTTTATTAACGGCTGACACTAGGAATCCTTGGCGTGCTAGTCAAACTTTCGCTTCTCAGGTTTCTGTAAGTGTGTAATATTTCTCAAATATTCAGAAGTTGTTAATTTTTTAATTATAAGTTTTTCCTCGTAATTATGAAAAATATATTATTTAAATTTTTGTTCACAGCGTAAACTTACCACAGTTGCATGCTTTGCCGCCCTCAGTGTCATTATAGCTGACTTGGACATTGGAAGATGGTGGGTTAGGCGAAACGATCTGCAATAAAAATAAATTATGTCATGTTATAATTAAATATTATAGTTAAATTTTAGTTTAAAGATATGTTCTTAGACCCTTCTGTAATAAAAATTTAAAATTATTGCATTAACTCTTCGTCTATTTCGCAGTATATTTGTCGTCTCAAAAAACGTTTTATTTAGAAAACCTAGATACAATTATGTTAAATTATAGTTTATTTATGAATTTGTTTATAAGTTAATAGGTAAATAATTAAGAAAGACACCAGAAAATATTTAAAACATTTAATAAAATAGTTGCTTTTAATTAAATCAATTGAACATTGATATTTATTAAAATAAACAGTACAAAACATTAAATAAAAAATCAAACTAAGTGAATAATGCCAGGTAAATTATGATACAAACAAATATATATTTCTTAACAAATTTAATACAAATCTAGTTAACATTTTGTATAGGTCACACAGTTATTGGTTCCATCAATACATCTAATTAAATAATAGTTTAGAATTAAATTGACTGCTGCATGCTCGCAGTGTTTGCACAATTGTGAGTGGAATAATTAAATGTGACCTCCATCTTTTGTAAGAATGTTTCACTGAAATATAAACAGGCATTAAACGTTATTACCTTTGTTTTTTTTTTTTTTAAATAAAGATTAGTAATAGTTATATTGATGATGTTCACGATAGTAAATGAACCAGCAGACAATAGTTTTACATATTTTTTTGTCATAAATTTGCAAGAAGTGGTTAAAATCAGACTAAAACACTTTATAATAAATATGAATACATTTTTTGAATATAAATCCAAACTATGAAATCCTAAATAATTACGTCCATACCACTTTTATTTTACTTAAGTGAAAATAATATGGTTCTACAAGTATTAGGTTTGAGTAACTGGTCTTTAATTTGTATGATACTAGTTACTAAACTACGAAACACAGTAAATTTACAATTTCAAATTATAGTCTACATCAGAGCCAACATTTTTAAATTGAAATGAAAGCATGAATTGTAAGAATGGTTTGTTTATATATATTTTTTAAATTTCATACTTTAAACTTTCTGAAACAAATAATATAAATATATTGAATAATTTATCAGACGAGTTCGATTAATTCATTGTTTATCGTAGAAATTTTTTTATTGATTTACACAAAATCGTACTTAATTCATAAATTTAAAGTTTTGTAGCAATTGTTTGTTTATTTAAATTAAATTTTTTGTTCAACTATTTATAGTTTAGAATGAAATAAATTAACAAATTTCTAATATGTATTTATTAGTATTTTTAATATTTGTTTTTGTTTACCTTCAACCCACACTAACAATTTAAAAAATTTAATTAGTAAAGATTATGTACTATGTATTTACAGATCGCCTAAAATATGTAGGAATTATTGCTTTTAGACAATGAAACGCCTGAGGTTTAAAATTTCCAAGACAATTGTAAATATGTATTACATAATGAACGTTAAATGAGTCAAACAACAAAGTGAGGTGAAGAACCCGAGTGTTTGACATTGGAGAGAGAAAGAGGATGTGTAATTAAGTCAAAATACGTTATTGTCGGAATATCAGCTGTTGAGACACACAGCTTTGTTTATGCATCAAGTTCAAGATCCCTGTTCTTGCGTATGTGCGTACTAAACAATGAAAGTTTTGTTACAAAACAAAACACCATTACAATGAAGTAGAGGTGACTTTCACTTCCGGTATTTGCAATTCATGTTGCTTAGTAAACTGTAAAAAATTAGGAAAATTTCCGAAATAAGTTAAAATGGTTCATGACTGCAGAGTTCATCTATGTCAAAATATTTTCTTATATATGACGAACCTCTCCCAGACCTTTAAACGAAACTTTACGTCTTCTACACAATTAATTTCTAAGTACTTAACTTCGACGTAATTTATAATTCACGTTAATGATAATTTAATTATTATTTTAACGTATTCTTGCTACCTGTTGCTACAATTGTGCACTAAGCATTTCAGTTTATTTCTATATATATAATATAATCCAAGTACCACTCACTGACTCATCACGAAATCACAAAAACCACCGAACGGATTGAAATGAAATTTGGTATGTAGCTTCCTCTAGGGCCGAAGGTGCTCACTAAGAAAGGTTTTAAAAAAATTCGAAATTTTAGGGGTCAAAGTTACTAAAAAAACCTCTGAACGGATTGGAATGAAATTTGGTACGTAGCTTCCTCTAGGTCCCTAGGTGCTCGCTAAGAAAGGCATTCAAAAAATTCGAAATTTTATTGGGGGTTAGGAGGGGTCAAAGTTACTAAAAATCCCCATAAGAAATACATAGCATAATATATTTATTTATTGGTATATTTTTTTAGTGAATATACATTTAACTTTGATTTGTCTATCCGTTTAAAGCCGGATCGGGCCAGCTAGTTGGTTATAAGGCTTATATTTCGATACTGTAGTTTTACGAATTCACATTTTGTAGTTGTTCTTTTACAGAGCCAAAGAAAAAACAAAAACAAATTAAAAATAAGACCGACCCAAGGAATAGTTTAAAAATTAGAACTACGAGTTATAGAGAGTTTTTGAAGTACGATAGAGATAATATTGAGATTATGTATACATACAAAAAGTTGAACGAAGAACATCGTGTTAATTATGTAACTTTTCTCGTGTTTTTTTAGGCTTGTGTCTATTTTTTTCTACAATCACATAAAATTTATAAAAATGGGTAATTGTAAAAATTAAATAGATAACTCATTAAAATTAAAAATACGATAATAACTTGATGTATATTTAGAATAATATACTAAAACAATATTTGAGTAAAAATTAGTGTAGATAAAATAAATATAAGGCATTTACTTAGTCAACACAAAAAAGAATAAAAGTTATACAGGAAGCTAGAAACAGAAACAAAAATCACGTGAGTAATAAGTTAAACAAAATAGCAAAGACTTATTAAAAAGCTAAACAACTTTCGTAAGGAAAGAAACTAGACTGACCAACAAGTAAAACAATTACTAGACAAAAAGTGAAAGTCTCAAATACATCTTAAATAACTGCTAAGTAAGTATTCACGTGCAAACGGGTTCCTTTTCTCTAATGCATTTTACTAATTACCTTTAATGAGGGAATTCGTAATGCTTTTAGGCAAGGACAGAAAGTATTGGCAAAATAACAACACAACGACAAAGAAAAGAATTTCAACATATTTATCAGTAAGAGTTTTTGGGAAAAAGGTGTGTTATTTTGTACAGTAAGTAATTGTGCAGTGTGTGACTTTAACGCCAATATTTGAATCCTAGTTTTAACATAGTAACTGTAACCTTACGTCCGTAAATATTTGGTATTTATAGACACAAATAGTAAAATTAAATGGTTTTATATAATGCAGATAGTTTTTTTCAATTCGAGAAAATAAGATACCACGAAATTGTTGCAATATGTTCGTAGTTGATTTCTCATTATTTTGACTATTAGAGTTGGTACTTAGTGATGAATTAATTGTTAACATTTATAATTGTTTATTCCGACATTAGACATCATTTATGAAGTAAAAACATAAAAAAAAAAAAAAAAACTGAGTAGAAATGTAAGGCTAATGTTAGAAAATATTGCTAATTATCTACACTTATGTTTGCTTTGTAATTTGTTCCTCTATTTATTATTAATATTTTTTAATTTGATTTGTGACTTTAGAAATAAATTTGTGTCTTTTCTACTTACTAAGAATATTTCAATAAAAATCTTCCTCGTTAGAAATTTTAGTAGAATTAAAACAAATCAGTAAAAACAGTATGAACATTTTTTAACAAAAACATTCTGGTTTAAAATTTCAAAGTTATAAATACTAAAAATATCAGAAATAAACTTTAAAGTTGGTAATATAATAGGGTTGTTAGAGATTGTTTATATTTAAAGTAATACTATAACCGACATTCGTAATAAAAAATAATGATTCATTGTTCGCATTATTTGTCACAAAATAACAAGGTTAGAATCATTGTAATAAACAAATATCTTTATATATAAATATTTTTTACATTGTTTGCAGACACCTGTAATGTTTTTAAAAATTAAAAGTGGTAATTAATTTTTTACTTATTATCATTTGCGTATACAACTTTAATTCCAGAAAACTGTGCTGTAAAAATTGTGCTTTAATATTATTCACCATTATAATGAAACAGTTTTAACACTTTAAACGATCCATATTAAGATTAATAATTAAAAAATTAATATGATAAAAAAGCACTTTCAACCAAGCCACTGACATTTTCTGAAACGATATATTAAATGAATTCATTGTGAGACATTTTCTGTCAACTTTATTAGGTCATTGGAAAATACTTAAAATATAAAAAATAGTAAGCAAAATCTAGGTAAGAAAGTAATAATTGTTCTTTATAAAACTTTAAAATCCAATTCAACAAAATGGTACACCTTTGTTCCAACAAATCTAGAAGTGAAGTTATTAAACAAACTGGCACTGTTTGAACAAAATTAAATACCCACCTCTTGTAACGACAGCGGCAACGCCACACACACTAACACAATGCGAACTAATTGTCGGTTCATGATGAATGAACAGAAACAGAACTAATAACAATCCCTGAGGCACTCCATACTTTATACTACGTTTGTCAGAGTTGGAGGTCGCCCAGTGTCCTTGGTCGGTTCCTTACCGATTGTCATCATAGTATCGTTTAATTGTACTTAATTAATTACAGATTATCGATTATAGTGCAACCAGAAGGCCGATTATAATTAGGTCAAAACTCCCGATGAAATGCGATGCGCATGTGCAGGTGACTGTGTTAGGCGTTTGTAAACATTGTATTGTTCAATTAGTTTTAACGGTTTCGTATTTGTCAGGATCATTTAAAGACGTGGATCTAAAGCAGTAAGGTAAAGAAAAGGTTTGTGTTTATTAATTCTCTTCTTATTTTTTGTTATATTACATATAAGCTTAATTAAAATAATATTAAACTTTAAATTTTAATATTATAATTTTAACATTACTTTTTTATTTACTTCATATTTTAAAAGACAACATAAATATGCATATTTTACTTTTAACACAAACGTGATATTTATTATTATTATTATAACATAATTATATAATTATTGTTTATAATAAGACAAATGAACGATTGTTTTTCAAATAATGGCACAGTTTTTGGGAAATCTAGGGCACTTTTATAAAAATTAAAACATTCAACTTTGTTCTTTTATTTATTACGAACTATACTATATTACTTTATGTGAACAAGTTTAAATTGTAAATGTATTCGTAATTAAAACATATGAAATGAAAGTTATTTAAATGTAAACTATATGAATAAATTTAATTTGTTATCGGATTTGTGAGATAAATTTATTTAATAATTAATTCTCATTAATAAGGAAATTACAGTGTACAGAACGTTTGTCTTGAGATAAATGAGTTACAAATGTTTTTAATTAAAATTCATTTAGAAAAGAAATTTTAAAAAATATGCTAATGGAATGTTACTTATGTTATATGTGTGACAATATAAATAAATATTGAGCTTGACTTGTGAGAAGATATACTTGATAGAATAATCTTAGAACACAAAATCTCACAACTAATACGTTTATTAACTCAAACGCGTTTCAACAACAAAGTCGCCATCTTCAGTGATGCACGCGCTACAATAGTCAAACTATAACAGAACTAAGAGTGCATCACTGAAGATGGCGACTTTGTCGTTGAAACGCGTTTTAGTTAATAAACGTATTAGTTGTGAGATTGTGTGTTCTAAGTTTATTCTATCAAATGTGTGACAATGTTTAATAAATCCTAATAGAGCCTATTATCAAACTTGGATATATGTTCGAGCGGAACCGTAATGTTAACATACGTGGCCTTGTGACAATCAAATCTGTTTAAATAATAGGATTTGGTGCTATTGTAATGTAAGCTCATAATTTCATCATTGTTTCCAAAGTGTAAAGTGGTTCCATATATATTAAAGTAAATGTAAAATTTGTAATAAATCAAAAACTTTCAGCCTATTTGTAAAAGTTTAAGATTACTGTTGAAATTAACAATTCTTTTGTATAAATTTATCAATATTTAAAACGCTGACATTAAAATTATTGATTCCTTGCCGTTTAAATTGTTTACTACGAACATAGCTAATTTAAAACAAAAAAAAAAAAAAAAACACACAGAAGTTTTTGTATAAACAAATATAATAGTTTTGATTTTTATATTAGTAAAGAAAAATCATTTATTTATTTCAAAGTTTGACTATTTTCGAGGTATTTTACTTTTAAATATAAAAAACGGCCATTTTAAATATATAAAAGAGACACTCATGGTTTTAGATAATCTTGTTAGAACTTACACATGAATGTCAAATCTAAACTAAATATTGTATCTATTTACAAAGTTGTAATATATTATATTTGTAAAAATAGAAAGCCGCAGATTGTTAGGAAATTGAGTGATTTACGAAATAGGTTTGTATTTAACAAAATTGATGTACGATTCAAACAATTTTAAATAACGTGCCCCATTACATACATAGCTAGTAAAACATACTCTTGCTTCCAATGGCATTACGAATAGTTATTAAATAAGAATCCTTTCTTCCTCAAAAGGAGAGTTTACTTAAGTTCCAGTAATTATTTTCTTCACGACTAAATACCCACTGCGCTGGAGTTAACACGTACTGTTCTATCTTTATTATTGTTAAGGTTAGCTGGGAAATGGTTGACAAAGTTTGTGATAACAGAGCGGTATAAGTAACTTTGTTAACATATTATGCTATTTTTCTTAAGTGGGGGAGGGGGGGGGGGTGAGGGCGTTATGTAAAAATTTAATTTTTAATTTTGAAATTTTATTGGATTATTTTTCCAAACAATTACATTTTTGTAACACTGTATGCAGCTGTAAGTAGGAGTATGTTCTATCGTGTGTAAATACTATGAAATGTAGAGTTGTTACCTTGTATCCATTTGTGAATAAGAAAAAAGTGAATACTCTCTCACCCACATAGGCACTAACGTGTTATCGTAAAGCTGTTTTGTTTCTAAAAAAGTATTTAAAAAATTTCAAACTTGACAAATATAGCGAAAACCATAAGGCATTGACCATAATTATTTCATATTATGATAAAATATAATAACTCAAAATTTTGCTTAAACATTTTGCCCTAAACTAACATTTTGTAATAGGAAAAATATTGATCAAATTATATATTTTATTTTTGTAAATTATTTCTAGCTTGAAAGGGTCCTTTCATTTTTTCATGTTCTTTCGTAATCGAACGTCATTGAAGAAAAAACTTGAAGAATTAGATCTATTCATTTAGTTTAAGTATTGTTAAAGCAATTGAAGTAATAAAAAATAACAATACAACTTATAACAATGAACATAAAAATCAGTCCCAAATTACATAGTATGCTGAGTGTCCCAAATTACAAAAGGTTTGTGTAAACTTGCTGTACGGTAACCAGAATTATTTGATTGTTATTATTAGTATAATTTTATGCATTAATTTAGGGGTTTTAATTCGATAAAAATATTACTTTCTAAAGACTAAGATTAATTTACAGTTCCAAAAGTATAACCTTTTAGTTTACATATCTGACTGGATATGTAAGTATTTTCAATGTAGTTGTAGAAAATTATTCAATTTAATTGTTAATTGTTTTACAATATTACAGACAGTTTTCAAAATACTACAGTTTTAATTCAGCCATATTCATGCGTCATTGTATGCAACGTACTTATCAAATATCTTAAACTGGTTTCTTACTTGTGAATCGCTTCCGAGTAAACTCCAAAACCGACACAACAATATTTGTATGTGGTGACTGAAATACATGTTTTAAAATAATGCTGAAATGCAATAGCCACAGATTGGTGGACACACAGAACATATGGTGATAACAACGCAATTAAACACAAACTAAACCAGACTGACGTTGTGTGTCCTCGAATAACAAAAGATAATTACATAATTACAACAAATTGAACAGTGTATTTCGGATAGTTAGCATAGTCAATCAAGCTCAAAATTGTAACTATTGTTGTATCTGTTTCTGAGCCAAATTACTCTAAAGATATAAATAAATATTAAGATTGACTTGTGAGTATTTGAGCTTTATATAAATACAGATACTATATAAACATAGTTACAGTAAGTTATAGTTTGTTGATTATTGTAGCACTTGTATTACTGAAGATGTCGACATTGTCGTTGAAACGCCTTCCAGTAAATACAAATGTTATTTGTGCAAATCGGTGTTAAAGTTTCGTTCTATCAGTACTTAACTTAAAGCAGCTTAAAGCTAGTATAAATTAATGGTTCACAGATGTCAACTCGGTAGCTAATGTCCAACAAATTCGTTTGTATTTTCTTTCATAACTTTGTTTAATAAATCAATAAGAAAAGTAACAGAGTAATGAAAGTTCGATTAGCACGCTAAATGTTTGAATACAATTACACTAATCTACAATTCGACAACAAGTCGTATACTCAATATACCGATTTAATTATCAAAATAACCATCGTGGTGGCGATTTAGTGAAACTTGATGGCTCCCAATCACGGTATTACCATACATCCTTAAGCCCTAGCTTGTGCAGGGGGGAACGAAATGATTTATTTTGGAATATAGAAGTCACCGATGAGAGCATACAGCCTGTTTTTTGATCAGACGGTTCATTCTTAGCAGCCTTAACATAGTGGGGCGTTGAGTATAACTTTACCTTTTACATCTCCGGTTCAAATTACCCGAGCTATAAGACAATACTTCGATGAGTTGAATCATTTTTCTCAACTGGATCATTTATAAAAAGGAAGTAAACTGGACGCCTCCTTACGGAAACACAAGAAATGTTGAGAATGTGAGCGTTTTAGTTCTTTATAGGCCTTGGCGTTTTCATTTTGATTACCATATTAATTAAATAAACAGAACTATCGATATTGGCGCGTCAGAGAACAATTTTCTTAGTAAGGTTCTATTTGGTGTGTCATTTGAAAGTGGGAGTTTTTGGACCATATATTGTAATATATAATATTATTGTATTGATAATATATTGTAAAGAGGGACTACAGAAACAGTGACTCCATAATGTATATTTATGCACTCTTAAGTGCTACGACCTACCACCACCCATAACATGATACAAGTTTTTATACGAAATAGTTTTTTTTTTTTTTATAAAGTATACATTTCTAACACCACTGTTTTTTTTAAATTTCAGAATTAAAACCCAGTAATTTTTCAAAATTCCAGTTTTATATAAATTTTTGGAAATTTCTTGAATACTGCTTATTACAAACATGGCGCTCCCAAAATTTGTAATGAAATATTTTAGACGGCTATTTTTTGGAATATAGGCCTATGTGGTTTAACACACATGTCAATTGTCACGACTTCAACGGAGAAAGTAGACTGTGAGAAACGAATGTTCCTATAAGGTACGGAACACTCGAAATAATATTTTTTAAACAAAAACTGATAAATCTTAAAGATTGAACGAACATTTTAAAGTACAAAACTTCCTGCAAACAGGAAATTGATTGATTTCATATAAAGAATAATATTTCCTTTGCTGGTGCTCAAATTTTGTTTGCTGTTGTCACTTTTACCTCCGAAGTTTTTTTATCATAATAATTTCTCCGGCATGCCTTTACAAAAATTAAAAGTTCTTTCCCAGCTTACCTAGGAAATCATCACTTTGTTGTAAAAATAAAACACATTATGACAAAATAAAATCTCTATACACGTACAGTAGAATAACATTTATTTTCTGCAATAAAGTTGCAGACAAAATAGAAACACAAAATATTAAGGCAAAATACTTTATAAATAAACGGTTACCAGAAACTGGCACATACTTTCTCACAAACTTATCTAAATTATTAAACAGATTCACAGTGACTTCATTATTGTGGGAGGGGTAGGAGAGGTGATTTTAAATTAGGAGATTAACTAATAAATATTATTATTAGCTAGAGATAAAACCATTAGATCGATTTCGAACAAATTTGAAACAGACAATAAAGTTGCAGACAAAATAGAAACACAGACAGAGTTAAAACAAAACAGAAACACAAAATATTAAGGCAAAATACTTTATAAATAAACGGTTACCAGAAACTGGCACATACTTTCTCACAAACATATCTAAATTATTAAACAGATTCACAGTGACTTCATTATTGTAGGAGGGGTAGGAGAGGGTGATTTTAAACTAGGAGATTAACTAATAAATATCTATATATTTAAAAAAATTCCTGATTTTAGTTCACTCACTTCCTGAAGTTAATACTTAACCGATTTTGATGATTCTTTTTTTATTTAAAAGATAATTTCCAGTTCTAAGTCACTGTGAATCTAAATATTTGATTTACACTTTTATTTTAGTTTTATTCCGAGTTTAAAAATGCATCAGTAGCCTATGATACAACTAGGCTAAATAGGAAATACTGTAATTTGATTTTAAACAGCTGATAAACTAATAGAGTTTCAAATAAATAAGTTGTTTACTTTAAACTTACTCAAATGTCAACAGATGATTTGATTTAGGTTATGTTATTGTTGGTGTGTTTTAGGTCTGATTTGTAATGTTTATTGTTGATTCAGTAATAACCTGTAGTCTCTAATATTTTCATTGACAGTTTATTTCAAATTTTAGGTTAGGTTTATTAAAGTGTAGACCTGAGCCTTGCTGACTATACAACGGGTTCCAACGGCACACAACGGGTTCCAACAGGGAGTTGGGGGGTGGGGGGTTGGCGTGCGGAGCACGCAGGGTCTCCTTTAGTTATTATTATTAGCTAGAGATAAAACCATTCGATCGATTTCGAACAAATTTGCACCAAACAAGTCAATTAGGCCTGTATAGATGCACAAAAAAAGGTTTTGAAAATTTTTGAAAAACAATCCCCTTTAAGGCCAAAAAACCGCCAAAAATCTGTTATTATTATTACTATTAGTTAAACGATAATTTTTATAAATATGCGGTTTTTTGCATATGGTAGCGTACATTAAAGACTACAAATAAGCCAAATTTTATCAAAATCGATAGAGCCGTTTTTTTTATAAAAAAATAATAACTGATTTTTCTGGGTTTTTTGCCAAAATGGGGGTTGTTTTTCAAAAATTTTCAAACCCGTTTTTAGTATGCAGACCTACTTGCCATATCTGGTGCAAATTTGTTTGAAATCGATAGAATAGTTTTTGCTCTAGCTTTGTATACATACAGACATACATACATACAGACAGACATTTTGTAAAACCACTTTTTTGGACTCAGGGGGTCCAAAAACGGATATTTCCACAAAAAACATCGATTTTTTTTGCGATCACTATACTTTCTCTATACTATAGTATAGTGAGCTAAGTAAAATTAATAAAAGTAAATCGTAATTAAATAAAACGGCCTGTTTTAAGCTTACACTTCTGCAGCCAAATATCTGCAGCCATAATTAGTTATTAAAAAAACAGATTTTTAAAAAGTGCAAAGTTTTAAAACTAAAACAAGATGATATGTGATATTTAAAATTTGATTTCAAGTAACACATAAAGCGTTTACTTGCAAACACTAAATACGTATTCTAGTTAGAAAATCACATTTATGTTACTTTTAAACTTTAACAAAATGTTTGTTTATTTTACTCCACTT
Organism: Philaenus spumarius; assembly: GCA_018207615.1. NCBI lineage: Eukaryota > Metazoa > Arthropoda > Insecta > Hemiptera > Aphrophoridae > Philaenus > Philaenus spumarius. Next base: position 230,832 of record JAGFPH010000890.1, on the reverse strand, counting down.
AAAAACAAATAAATTTTCCGCATACAAAAATACTATTTTTTAAATACGTCAGAAATGTTTTGTATAGGCTGTGTTTAGCATGCGTAGGCCTATGTTAAACATTACCACACCAAGCTACAACTGTTTCCTTTTATAAATTTAGCTTGTAGGATAGCTATTACTGAGAAGATGCGACGGCATATTTACTCAGACTTTTTCATTAAGGGCAGCACAGTTTCGCAGTGGGTAAAAGTGCTCCTCAATTTTACTACAGTTGTAAGCTACAACAGAATTAAGTAGTTACGATCAAAGTTGCTGCCGTTTATTTGCGCATCAACGGCTTTATTTGCACAACTGGCGTACAATAGAAATGTTATGCCTAGCAAATAAAAAATACATCATAATGAAAAACACTTCATTACAAATTTCACTAAGAAAAGTTGTTTAGTTCAACCTTTACATAGAACAATAAATGAATGTTCAAACTTCATTTAATATTTCTAAAAAAAAATAGTAACAAATTAATATAAAGAAATAAAAAATAAAAATAAACCAATCGTTTTAAAGTTGTATCTCTAATACTACATATATAATATTTATATGCCATCGGCTTGAGACGGCGCGTTTTGTTGAATTATGCAGATTTTTTGACACTAAGAATGAACCCGCAATTGTAAAAAAGCTCTAGTAAAGACATACGCCTTGTTGAAAGTTTTGTCGACATCTACTGTTTTATTTTATCTATAACAATATAGTCACCATAAGCAATTGAACGTTTCAAAATAGTGGGTTATAACACTTTGTAAATAACTGCTCATCTCTAATTTAAAAAGACACAATGAAATATGACCCACTTCCTCCGTAAGTCAACATATCAGTAAAAGTTTCATCAAAATCAAATAAGTTGTCGTTGAGTTATGTTGTAATAAACACACAGAATTTTTCTCTTTTTTACATGGTAACACTTACAAGTAGAGTAAATGTATCTATAAAGAGTTTACAAATTCTAAATTTGATTACTATAATATAAACAGAGAAGGTGCTACGCACACTAACTTCCTTACGCGATCCTCCCTCAATTTTGTATAAACTTTTTTAACCTGACCAATATTTACTATACTAGTATTTATTGTTTGATACAAATAACATTTTTGATAATCGATTATGTTACCACTTCTCATTCTGGTCTGGGCCTTTAAAATAATTATGTTGTTAAGCTTATATATAAAACAAAGAAACCCAACAAATTGTATTTTATATGTTGTTCAAAATGAGGTAATCATAAATTTGTTAGCAAACTACAGTTTTAGCAAAAACATAATTTTCGTTACATAAAAAGTATTTAATTTGATAATGTTTTGAATTGCGTCTCATAACAGGTATATTTGAATAACTTTATCCCTCATTTCAAGGTTCAACAATAGATTGCGCATCAGAGAAAGCAATCAATTCGTAATAGAAGTAGACGATTTCATGATAGTTGGCCTAATGTAAACACATTGGTTGCCTTAGAAATGAATCCTCTGTAGACCAAACGTTCGCACGTGCGATAATATTGGCTTGGAATTGGATCTCATTTTAACTTAGTTCAATCTCCGCTGGGTTTACTGTCAATAATTGCCCTTAAAAGACCTTGAACTGATATTGATCTCTAACTTTAACGTTTTTACTACCCGAATTGTTATAAACTAGTATCATTTAAAAAAGGTAGGAGCTGCTGAATAAGTACTCTTTCCTTACAATATTACTGAATTGCTTATTACAAATATATCGTTCCCTACTTGCTGAGGTATTTCAATAACACCTTAAAATGTTGATTCATTTAAAAAATGCCCCTGTTAACAGGTATAAGTAAGTACAAATATGTAATTGTAAGTAAAATTGTGTGAAAAATGTGTACTAGTATATAAAACTATTAAAAAATATTGAATTTAGAAAATTATAAAGCAAATGTCTAAAATGGTTATACAAATATTATATCTGCTAAAATCCATACAATCAGTTTGAGTACAATTTTCTGCCAATCCTAGCGTACCCCTTTTATTTGAGTTGAAGGGTTCGTGAAATAAGCAGATATAATTTGTATAATCATTTTAGATATTTGCTTTATTGATGAGCAAATATCTAAACATTGTCAAATTTTAATGCAGGTTGATTTTGATATAAAATCGAATTGCTTTACAAGCTTTGTGATAAAATGTTGGTTATATAACTGACCATTAAAATAGTGTCAAAATAGTGGCAAAAAATTATTTTTTGAGTTAACCTTTTTTTCAAATGATAACGCAGGGAGAAAGTAAATAAATTTATTTAAACTATTTATTTTTTATCGAAATTATAAGCAGTAAATATTCAATGTTATAAAAGTTTCTTAAACCTTAAAAAAAACTCTGAACCATGAAAAATTAACCATTATCTAGAACATTATTTGTTTTTAACCTTCATGACGATGATACAACTTTTAATTTTTCAGTACTATGGTAACTAATGTAAATTTATTTATTTCCTCTGAGAGTTTTCATTTACTTTACAAAAAAGGAGGCCATTTTTGGCTGGTTCCTTGAAATAGTTTAAAGCCCATTTTTGGCTATTATTTTGAAATGGTTTAAAGCCCTTCAATTTGATATTAATCTTTACCTACATTGCTGTTGAACTTTTTCAGACATGCCCTTTTTCTCAGAAATTCTAAATTTATTTTATGTTGGCTGTAGAATGTTGTTCATATTGAACATTGTTTGGAAGGGTATATTATTATCTGTGTTGCGTACAATTTTGAGTTTAGCGATAGTGAATAAAAAATACTAAAATCAAAATTTTGTATGAGTAATGTTGCCGTCTTGAAACGAGTCCAGGTAAGTTAAATCTTTTGTTCTTCAAATTGTTTACTTTTATTAGTTGTTTTAACATAAAACGATTTCGACTTATGTTTACATTTAACATTTTTCAAAAAACGACCCCAAATATTATTTTTGGTGCACTGAAATCTGACCAATTATTATTTTTTTTAGACTCTATAAGTGCCAAATGGAGAATGTTTTTAAAAAAAATTGTTATTTATTATTTTTTTTAAAGGCGTTTTATCATCGTCTGGGAACCACAAATTATTGCTCATAAATTAAGCAACTGTAACATTTAATGTTGTAAAATAAAAAGTAAAACAAAAACAATTGTTCCAAATAAAATAAGTAGCCCATGGAGTCTATTTCTAGGTGCCAATAAAATAAATGATTTCAAAAGTATCTACAGTTTGCAAAATGAATTTTAACTCAAACTATTTTAAATGCGTAGTTGGGCGAAAACACGGATAAAGGATAAGTAAGGCCTAGACACCCCGATGCACACAGCCTCGTCCTTGAAGTTATACGGGCTGTTAACGTAGCCTAGGCCTCCACAATATCGGCAGTTTGCTACAATAGGTCAGTGTCAACATTTTGTTCTTTGGGTCAATGTCAAAATAGTAGTAAACATATTTTTCCTTGTTGACTGCGTTTTGTGATGAATCATTTTACGTTCTTTTGTGTCGGAAGTATAAACAATGTTGGTATCTGAAATATAAATTGAAAGATATTTGAAGGTTTTCGCAATGGTGTCTGCATTACACTCAGCTGTACAAAATAGAATAACAGTTTTAGGGCTGTATTCATACTTGGTATGTAGGCACTTAAATAAATAATAGTATTAAGGGGCTAATATTTGTTTGTGTGTATGTTTGTTTCTATGTTTGAGGTAATCTCAGAAATTAATGAACTTGTTTGAACACTGATGGATAATTTAAACTTTTCGTAGTAACATAGCCTCATCCGTTATTTTACAATTTAAAGGTTATGTTTGAAAATATAAAATGCATCTCTTGCGAAAGGTTGTGTGCACATTTACTACAATTATTACCTATGGCAACGAATAAATTTGTACATTCAGGGAGATATTCTTAATCGTACTACTCTTTGAAATTCCAGAAAGTAAATATTAAACTTGACTTGTCAGAAGATAGATTGATAGAATAAAACTTGAACACAGAATCTTACAACTAATACGTTTATTAATTGTTATTGTGTTGAAGTTATAGTTTGATTATTGTAGCCCGTGCATCACTCTGAAGATGGCTACTTTGTAGTTGAAACGCGTTTGAGTTAATAAACTTATTAGTTGTGACATATTGTGCTGAAGTTTTATTTTTTAAATATTGGTTTTACGACAAAGTTTAAAAAGTTTAAAGAATTCGTCAATTAATTAATTCAATAATATATGTGAGAAATGAAATATTTTTTCAAATTTTACCGTTTTACAACATGGAGACCATCTTTAAAAAAATAGTGGAAACCCCTTTTTTAAATATTTGAATATACGGGGAGTTTTAAAACCTTTTTACCCTTGATAACAGTTTTATAAACCCAAACGTTTTGGATTAAATCCCCCATTTCAATTTAAAAATATCTGATGTCCTGCAATATATTTTAATAGGAATTCAAAAGGATTTTAATAATTTCCATTTCGCTTTTTTCTCAACAATGGATTGCAACACTTTACCTGCGGCTTGCAGTGATATGTCACTACTGGATTTCTTCCTGTAAGAATATTTAAAGGTCCAGTTGAACAAGAAACGCTGTGGAATTAATTTCAGCTAAGGTAGCGGCAATTCTTCATTGTTCATCAACCATCAAGGAGAAATCAACCAAGACGAAGCAAAAGAGCCCACGCTTGCATTTACTATGATGGAGGGATCTTTAGCATAGTGCTTTGAAAAGATGAAATTACAATCTTTACTGCATTTCATTAATAAGTTAAAATATACTTGTACAGAAAAACTTAGTAATGACAACAACAAATTTAGTTGAAAAGTGGTAAATGTAATGTTAGTTGTAATAAAAATGACTAATAATTTGAAAACGTTTTATGTACTTTGAAAATTTTACCTCCTAAATGGTTGATCTTATCAACAATTTTTCAAGAATATCATAGTAAAAAATGTTTTTTGTAAAATCAAACAGTTTATAATAACTAGTAGGGGTTTCCATTATACATTCAAAAGTTGGTCCTTTTTACACAGCTAACTAGATTTAAATGTCAAACAAATTAATATAATCAAACTTGTCTAGAATAAATGGCTCTGATATAATTGTTATATCAGATGTTTAATCTAACGATACGAATGAATTTAACGTTTTACCATAGTGTAAAAGTATCATAAATAAATGAAGTAACAAATGTATAACTAAATATATACGATTTGCTGAGATGATAGGCCTACGAATTTGATTTTGTCTTAATCTAGAACCTAAATTAATTTTATCCAATTAAAGTACTGTAAATAATTTAGGCCTAATATACAACGTTAAAATGGAACTTTCTTAGTAATAGGATTATTACCCTATCTGTGACAATAAAATATAACGAATTATATAAATTTTAGGTACTTTACACAAATATAATTTAAACGTTGACCTTGAGCAGGCGCATTTACCCTTTCCATGCACACGAGCTTGTTGTGAACTTCTGTGAATGTGTAGAGTATTATTTTGTTTGTTTTAATTTGTGATGATCTATTCAGACACCTGATGATGGAGTTACGACTCCGAAACATTTCATCCTAGAAAGTACCACTGGAAGTAACAAGAAGTATTGTTTATTTAAAAAAAAAGTAGTAGAATATTTGTGTAAATTATTGATATTAATTAAAAAAAAAAAAAAATTATTTTATAACTGTAAATAAGATTTTTGAAAGAAATTGTAATTATTTTAAAAGATTAAAATTCAAAGTAATCTTATAACTAATTATTACTCACTCGGTATTTTAATAATAATTGTCTATATATTTAGTGAAATCATATATATATATATATATATATGATATATATCAGTATAAATTGTAATGAAAATAACTTATATTATTCTTTTTAATTCACGTTCTACCATGTGAATTTTAATATATTGTACGCATTAGTCTCAATGGTAAGGGACAAATTGTGACTGAGGAACTAAATCTGTGTTAGGGAAGACTTATTCTACAAAATATTGATTTGGTCCTTGTCTTATGTCGGTGTCATTGAGCTCCAACCATAAAAGGCATACAAACAATCTAAACACGTAATTCTATGTGGGTTCGTCATTTTGTTCTTTGCTTTGAGATGTATATGTCCATGTCGGCTGTAAATGTACAATCATTTGTGTTATTGTTACCTTATACAAACTAATATTAAAAATGAATGAACAATTTTCTTTATATAGCCTACACGTATCTCAAATATATTTTTAGTTTTTTCCCAGTAAGACAATCGTCATTAGTTTTGGAAATGTTGAACACGATTATTTCAGTAGCTGTGTAAATAAAACACAGTTAAAACGTCACTAGGGTAAACCCCTGCGTGCTCCGCACACCAACCCACATAATCATGTTATGTTTTCTTAATAACAAAGGTGTAGGACTAGTAATAACACCAAAGCTAAAATGATAATAATGTGAAATGTTCAAATCAAATTATTTCGTATATTTTATAACAGCAGTTATAATAAAGGTTAAAAGAACCAGCAAGGCTCAGGTTTACACTTTAAAAAAACCTAACCTACAATTAGAAATACAAATAATTGATTAAAAGTTTGAAATCAGCTGTTAACGGAAATATTTAAGCAAACAGTTGTTTTATTTGTTATTTTATTCCATCGGTTGCTATGGTTGGTAAATATATGTGTTGGCTTAGTCTAGGCCTAACCTAAGATTTTTTCCGATTAAATTTACAAATATTAAAATAAAAAATGTTTTTATCAAAATGTATTGTAGCCTATGTTAATCAGGGATAGTGTTGCTTTTTTTTAGTAAAACTATTTTTTAATCGGTTCAGTAGTTCCAGAGATTACCCCTTACATACAAACACACAAATTCTACATCTTTATAAGATTAGTATAGATAATACAAAAACAAATATATAATCCACAAGGTTAATTTTGTAATTTGGGATCATTTTGTAATTTATTTATATACGTTTCATTAAACAAATTTGTAGCTTTTTTGTTTTTATAGAAATATAACATAGCTTTGTATAAACGACTTATAAACGATTCTTACACAACTGTACAAGTTAATATTGCTAATAACTTGAATATACGGCTTCGATAATGCAAAAACCTCTCGAGTCCCCAATAATAACAGATCTTCCAAACCAACATTTTTTAAATTATTTTTACTAAATTATGTAATAGAATTGAAAGTCATGAATACCGATAAAATGTTTATTATGATTTTAAATCAACAAAAAGGTCCCTTGACTATCTTAGCATATTATTATATGTCTAAGCGAGAGTTGTAGAGGAGGGAGTCACCATCATGCACACAAGATGTTATTGTATCCCTGCCACGTGCTGCTACCTCAGGTCAATGTTAAACTATATACACCGACATGTCACGCAAAGCAATTATAGCTTTTCCAGGTCAGTTGGTGCAATCATTGTGCCATCTTTCTAGTTTAAAAGTATGCAACACGATTAAACTGCATTCAGTGCAGTGCTGTTGGTTGTTTGTTGTCCTTGATAATGGAAAATGAATATGCTTACACATAAGTTTACCTTCTAAGAAATTACCATAGAAATTAGAATAGCTACGTCTTTAGCTTAATGTCTGTCAACGTCTCTGTATGGTTTATGTGACAACACAACAAATGTAATATCTATAAAAATAGAAATGCTGTTATTTAATTTTGTGAAACCAAGTTTATAAAAAATCTTTTGAACCTTTTTAAAAGCTTTGATTTAAAATGTGAGAGTGTAATATACATATTTGAAGTAAAAACTATGCTAAAAACAACTTAAAAATTTCCTTTTCATAAATTAATACTTCATCAGTTAAATTCGTATACAATTCGTATTCAGTAACTTCTAAAGTAACTCTAAATAATGACACAAAAAAAACAAGTTTACCTATTTGTATTATTCCTATAGATTGCTAAAATACCAGTCTTACATAATACTTTTAATATGATCTTTCATTTACATTAATGCATTTCAAAAGAAAATTTTAAATACTCATTTATAACAGATTATTTTTAACATAAACATTTTTCAGAGACTCAAATTATAAACACAAGACACTCAAATTGGTATAAAATTGATTAAATTTATGTATTTTTACTTTCTCAATATACTATAGTATAGAGAAAGTATAGTGATCGCAAACAAAATCGATGTTGAGATTTTTGTGGAGATATCCGTTTTGGGGCAACCTGAGTCCGAAAAAGTGGTTTTTACAAAATGTCTGTCTGTATATATGTCTGTATGCATGCATGTCTGTATGTATACAAAGCTAGAGCGAAAACTATTCGATCGATTTCAAACAAAGGTCAAGTAGGCCTGTATAGATGCACGAAAAACGGTTTTGAAAAATTTGAAAAACAAACCCCATTTTGGCAACCCCCAAAATCAGTTATTATTTTTTAATAAAAAACAGGCTCTAACGATTTTGATGAAATTTGCCTTATTTGTAGCCTTTAATGTACCCTACCATATGCAAAAAACCGAATCTTTCTAAAAATTCTCGTTTAGCTAATAATAATAATAACTGATTTTTGAGGTTTTTTGGCCATAAAGGGGGTTGTTTTTAAAAAATGTTCAAAACTTTTCTTCGTGCATTTATAGAGGTCTAATTTACGTGTTTGGTGCAAATTTGTTCGAAATCGATCGAATAGTTTTATCTCTAGCTAATAATAATATTTATTTATTAGTTAATCTCCTAGTTTAAAATCACCTCTCCTACCCCTCCTACAATAATGAAGTCACTGTGAATCTGTTTAAAATTAGTATGTTTGTGAGAAAGTATGTGCCAGTTTCTGGTACCGTTTATTTTGAATAAAATTAAATTTTCTGACAGAATAATGTTATTTGGGAAGGGCTTTTTCAAATAGGTTCATTAATTTATGAGGCTACCTCGAATAACGGCACAAACAAACTGTACTACGATTATTAACAAACAAAATAAAAATAGCTTTCTGACTACAAAATTGTTCAAACAATTACAATTATAAAATGGCTTTAAGCCTAGTATGCACTGGGATTATTTGGTCGGACTCTTTGTCGAGGAGCTGCGGCTCGGATTCATTTTCCTGAATTTTTTGAATCCCATCCGAAATATAATTCTTTACACAATGATGCGCAACATTGAGTCAGTGCGGACGTGAATCACGAACAGAGTGGACTTCTCTCAAGTGGTTTTAATCTTTTTTCTCGGTTTTTGTGTACAACTGATTGTACGATATAATTAATCGAAGATTTACAAATGCGGCGATGTTTGTGGGACGTTTCTTCCGATAAGTACAAAGATAGGAGGAAAAAAGCAGAAACTGGCACTCTAAAATTCGTCTCCTTTTTCGAAATGTGTGGATCAACCATTTCCAAAAGATTTTCGAAGTCGACTGTACTCATCCGATCAAAATTTCGGAATTCCATTTCGCCTTCTAATCTCAACATGTCAAGGAGATCGTGCCGTGCTTATTTCGATCTTTGAATATTCCAGGAATCCACCAGCGTGGTGGCTTTTTGTTTGCCCTTTTTTACTCCGTAGAGTTAGATAAAGGGCTACTGCAATCCCCGAGAATGCGACCTCGATGGCCATGGCTAAGAATCAAACTAGATGCGTACACGATTTCCAAAGCAACAATGTTGCGCGAGAAAGAGTCTGCAACATGAATCCTCTGCGAAGAAGAGTACAAAGCATCCAGTGCGTACTAGGCTTAAGACATTGACTTACAGGCACAAGGATGAATTTTCATCTGAAATTCTTGCTTTAAGAAAAATGAGCAAGTTTAAAGAAACATTAAAAGGAAGGATTGCTGGCGTAATGAGGATTGTGGAAGATGGACCCACATTATAATCATAGATCTAAACACGTGGTTAAGTTGAACTCATGGTAACATCTTATTTTCTTCTTTTAGTAGACCTTTACCAAGCACTGTTGCTTTGATCATACTTTATAGATTAGGAAACATAGAAAAAGTCTTACATGTCACCTGTGCTGCAAAAAGGTTCCAGTGCGACGAAAACACATTCTCATTTAAGAGTCGGCTCTAGTAAAACAGAAAGCAACCTGCGACTCCTGCGTAGCGGCGGTAGATTACGCGGACATTGCTCATCCTAAATCCATTTAAAACCCGCAATTATTCAAATAGCGTTTTTTTAAAAATACCAAACTCTTGGGGACAAAATTCTTCATCCGAATGGCTTGTTAATTTTTCGCTATAATTAACAGTTACAACGTAAAAAATATTTAAAATCACCCTATAGCGGCGGTAGTTTACACGGACATTGCCCAGCCTAAATCCATTTAATTCCCGCAATTGTTCAAATAGCGTTTTAAAAAAAATACCATAATCGGGGACGAAATTCTTCAGGCGAATGGCTTGGTAGTTTTTCGCTATAATTAATAGTGACAACATAAAAAAATATTAAATATCAATGTTTTAAATTGTTAATAAATATTAAACAAAATATTTTTCTTAATTTTTAAAAAGCCATTTGCATGCATATTGACCACAGCTTTAAAATGACATATCGTTTATAATTTTCCGATAAAAAATAAAGGAAAAATTTGGATTTTAATTTAACATTGGTCTTATGGAGTGTCAGCCAACATGGCCGACAGCTAGAGCCGACCCTTAAATGTCAGAGTTCAAGCCTGAAAGAGGTATATTAAAAATCCTCTTGGAAAGAGGTCGACATAGAAAATATAGATGCCATGAAGGAGGAAAACAAGAAACACTACTATATAAGTAGAAGTAAAAGTATATATAATGAAAAGAAAAATAAGCTATGTAGAACACACTACTTATGATTATGACTACTCAAAATTTTTCGCTTCCAGCGATAAGCTATGAGAAAAATATCCCATTATCAGAAATGGAGGAATTGTTTTGGGTGTTCACAAGGGTTTGAGACCGTAGTCAACGAGAAAAAAAGCTGCCAAACACCGAACTGGGCCTCTAGAAGTATGATACAGATTTCTAGCACAGGTCCCCTGTAAGGTCAGGTCTCAAAATCTCTTACCTTACCCCAGTAAAACACCTAACCGTTATTATTTTTTATGAAACCAACCGTTAGTGAATTTGTCACTGAGAAACAGCATACTTGCTAGTTTAGAGTGAACAGCTGATTATTGTACCAACACTGAAAACTTGCATGCATTTTATATTCCCGATTATTTTGAATTCAGTTTTATTTTTAAATTACAGGTTAAAAGTTACATTTGCGAATACAGTGAAAGTAATTAATTTTAAAGTCCTTAACTTTGTTATTACTCTGCAAATTTATTGATCCAACAAGCTGAGTTTATGACTGCGTTACTATTTGTTTAGACTGATGGACCTAGTTAGATGTGATATATGAATATTTATTCGCTGTCGTTGCAACTAAAATAAACACAAAATCTTTAATAAGAGACGTATATTTTGTATTCTTTTTGTTTTACTAAAATTATATTTTGTGACAAACTAATGTTATAAAGGAAGTTTTTTTTTTCAAATAGGTTCAGTAATTACCCCCAAACAACCTTACAAACAAAGTCCCTTAATAATACTCCTATGGATTCTAACATTATCTGTCTTTCCAAACTCCTTTTATAAATGCTTTTTATTTACATTTGTGTAAAAAGCTTTTTGCATTTCAATAGCAGATATTAATTACATATTTATTGCCTCCCCACTAAAAAATCTCAGACGATACAATTAAAAACATATGGTTCAAAATTGATACAAATTAAATTGAATAATTTATTCTACAATTAAAATTCTAAAAGTTTCACTGCAAAAAAAAGCACTCAGACTTCTATAATAATTGTGTTCTTCTATGGCACGTGTAACTCTCTTGTCATCCCTTCCGATATTATTTCACCCCTTCATATTACTTGTCTGGGTCAATGTCAAAGCGACATTTGTTTCTCGCACTTACAAAGTTGTCGCTTCACAAATAATTTATTTCAATATAAACAATAAAATTACTTAATTAAATACGGGATTAGTTAAAGAGTTAACGTTTTGAGTGGCTACTTTGTGTAAGAAGCTTTAAACAAATCTGTCAAGTTACAGTTTCTCATACTTAAACACACCATTCCCATATTGATTCATTCGAATTTAAGTTTCATATAAGTTAATTCCATTATAAAAATGTATTTGTATTTATTCGGTCTGCCACAAGGGATATACATAAAACTCTCTCTCTTTTATATAAGTCTAAATTAATTAAATAATCACAAAATCTCTTTAATAAAAATTTGTTAGATAGATTCCCGTTGGTTAATAGATATTTTCCAATGAATGGTGTCAACCAATTACATGTCTAATCACAGAAAACGTGAAAAACTGCGAGTAACTGCGAAAAGTAAGAAACGATGTTAATCCCAATCCAAAATAAATAAAAACTCAAAATTTTATATTTGTGTACCTCTTAGGTGTTACATTCCCTGACAAATAAGATTTTTTAACAATAATCCAAGTGTGATAATCTCGATAAAAAGAGAAATACATTATTTTTCTATATTCACATCGTTTAAATAAATCAAAAAGTAACGAAATGCCCTGAATAATTAGCATAAATTTACATAAACAACCGCTAATAATATAAAGCAATTTTATGCATAAATAGTACTTAATTACTTAAAAATTTATTTGTAATTGACTTTGGTAGACATGATTTACTTTCTTGTTTAGATTACTAATTATATTCCAAAATAAGAACATCATAGGTAGTGGGGTTGTTTAAAAATGATATATTATATTTACAATAATGCTATAACCAGTGTTTTTCTTCTGATTCGTTGCATGTATGTTTATACACGTGCTGTTCATGGCTCTAGGTGTTCAATCTTTCTCTATGATTTTAATATAAATTATAAATGATGAAAAGATGTGGAATACAAAAATATAAACAAAGTAAATATAATTATAAACTGTAACAGACCCGTGTTTGTATTGCTGCTGGAGTATATCAAGGCGGTGCGAGATTTAATTACTATATCCTTCTCTCTCGAGCTGGTCACGTGGGCAGTAGTGTAATTAGATGTTGTAACAGTGATAATTATTACAAAATCATTTAAATATATAGAAGATATTCTTTAAGGTCACTATGCTTTAAGGTCACTTCTGATCGTTATACTGTCAAAAAAGATTTGACTTACACTCCAGGATTGTGATTTTTAAATATAAATATATCGTAATTTAAAGATGGCAGGAGTAATAGGCTCAAAAGTGGAGAGTTTGCTTATTTATTCTAATGGGCAAGGTATATTAAGTACATAAATTATGTCTTGCATTTTAGCATCAACAGATTTTTAAAACATATCTGATTTTACATTTTGAAAATAAAAAACTTTCTAAGACAATATTATTCAACTAGAAGGGGGTTTTGTAAAATAAAAAGAGTTTTTGAAAGTAAGATTATTTCTAAGGTTAATTAAAACGAAACATTATTTTTATACAGAGTTTTCAAAAAGGTAAGTTTCACTAATGCCAATGTTTGGTCATTAAAAAACTATTTAAAATTTATTAGTTACATAAAATATAAATAAATATAGAAGATTTTTTTTACTTTCACATTTCACAGGTTTACTTGTGAGGATGCTTCCTACAACTATGTATTTTCACAAACAAAAATTATATTTATTAAATCTGTTCTTTATAGTTTTCTATATGCACACAAAGCAGCTACAAATTTTCTCTAAAACGTTTTCAGTCTAATATGAATTTGGAAATGGAACTGAAATCTAATTTACTTAAAAGCTTTCAAATAGTCAGGAATGGAGCCGTGATTTAATAGCTAACAATTTACGAGTCTCAGGCTATTAGCATATTGATATAAAATATTGCGTTGAAAATATTTCTATGAATATTCTGAAATATAAATTTTGTACCCATTAATGGAAACTGTGACAGCATATTTCTGTTTTTATAAAATGGTCCTTGGTCGTTTAGTATAAATGTTTGAAAACGAACGAAAACAGTTAATCTATTATGACAATTATTGTTATGGTTCATTTAATGTTAGACAATTTATGAATAAAACTATGCCAAACTTATTAAAATATGATTAAAATAGCAGATAGTAATAATTGACAAGAGAAAATAAAAGTAAAATAATAATAAGTTTTTTCTGTTGTTGTGTATATTAAGTTTTTTATTGTTTTAGGATTTAGAAGTAATATTGTTTTGGTTTTTTCTCTTTTGTGTATTTTATAGTATTTAATGTATTTCTTCTTAAGTTTTTTCTATTGTTGTGTATATTAAGTTTTTTTATTGTTTTAGGATTTAGAAGTAATATTGTTTTTTTCTCTCTTTTGTGTATTTTATAGTATTTATTGTATTATTGTGTCTTTCTTATTTTAATAAAAGGAGTGAAAGTAAAAAAAAGAAAAAAAAAGACAAACAACCCTAATGTAAAATAAAAAACATACTGCATGAAAAAATATCAAATGTTGTTTGCTTAGTTCGTCTTTTGAATTAAAACACTATACAATATACTTTTCGTTTATAAAGTCTCTCTTTACATCTCAACTATTATAAAATAAATATAAAGATCCCTTTGGTGCTGTTAAATAGATAATCTGAAGTTTACATGGGGACTCTCATCTTGTAATGCCTGAAAAATTAAAGGAATAAAAGACAAATGCTTAAAAAGTTGTAATTTTCCCATTCTGTTTAAACTTTCAAAGTAAAGTAAATTAAGTGATTTACATTTCCTTTTGGATGAAATACTTGTCTGAAGTTTTAACTTGTTTGAACACTTCTTTTGACACTTATAATCGTAAAAATAAAAATATCAAATTCATTTTATGTTACCATTTTTGTTATAGTCTAAAATTATTTTCTGAGCACCAATAATTTTGTATTTTCAAGTAATGTAATTTAATGTTCACAAGTTTTGGGTTCAGCCTCCATTTTTAAGAGAAGGAGAGGGAGTGAGAGGAATGAGAGAAAGAGGAAAAAAAGATAGAGAGGGAGAGAAAGATAGGAAAATAGATAAAGAGGAATAGAGAGAAGAAAATGAAGAGAGAGGGGGAGGGGAGAGAGAGAGTGAGAAGCGAACTTCCCAACTTGAAGCGAAATTTCAAGTAATCTAGTTAAAAGACGCAAAAAGTTTAGCTTTGTTTGAGTTCATACAAAAGTTGGGGTGGGTTGAAAAAACTTTATTAGACCTTATTAGAACTTTATTAGGAAATTAGACCTACTGCAACTATTGTGCCTATTATTTAATCCGTAGTGTGACTTCGGTACGTTTATCCTATTTAAGACGCTTTTCGTGACCGTAATCTCATCTTCCAGTATTTGTCACTTTAGGTCGTCATTTACACATTGACACACAAGACACATTAAACAAAAAGTACAACAAATAACATTTAGCGCTATACGATGTTAGTTTCTGTTGCACGCCTTTACACTGCATTTATTTTTATTCGCTCCTCACTATGTTGCGTCACTTACCACGCCTACACCATTTTGATTTAATTGAAATTATGTATTTATAAAAATGTATTTGAATGTAATATTAATTGTTTTCTGCCCGTTATACTTTTGCTGTGAAAGATTTGACATAAGCAAGAAAATGAAATTGATTTCTCTTTATTTCGTTAACTTTATTTTCTGAAAAACAATTGTTATATTATAAATAATTTGTATTTTACAGTAACATTTACAGACTCGTATAAGGGTCATGCCCTATGGAATCACACTAGGAAATTCTGATAGTAGGAGATTTACTACTCTTCACCTTTTGTGGAAGAAAATTTCGAAATAATAAAACATTTTTGCAAAACTATTTAAATAAATTTATTGAATTAATTATATTAATTACAAAAAATTGAAAAACAAAAACAAATTCTTTAAATATATATACTATATTTAAATTGGAATGATTATCAAATTTTATATTTCTCTTTTAATTATAGTCTGAATTTACTTTATTTATAAACTTATAAATTTATTTACTTTAGTTTATCAATTGATGACTGAGAGATCCGAACTAAAACTGATTCTACTTTTAATTTAGTTAAATATTTCAATTCATTAAAAACTGATTTAAATTAATTGATTAAATTTTTTTTTTCAAAATGGAAGTTACTTGCAATCTTTTAAATTCCTTCAGTTGTTGCTACGTATCTTCACCTTCTGTTAAACTTCCTTTTGAAATTATATTGATAGTACTTTGTTACTAACCTTTTCTATTTTTAACAATTGAGGATGGATGCTAAACCGTGATGGTGTTTTCCAACACAAAGAGAATCACGTGACCGAACTATAACAGGTAATTTATGAACCTATAACAGATTCTGTGATTTGGTGTCCTTTCCACATTGTAAATCAGTACTAACGTTTATAGTAATTATATTATTTTTAAACCATGTTTTTTTTTTGTTTTTTTGTTAAAGAGATCAGAATAACAATTATTTTTTTTAAATAACTATTGATTTATAATTTAAAATGCTTGCCACATTTATCTTTCGCACATTATATACGTATATATATATATTTATTTATAAGATACAGTTAGTTGTGTATTTTACTTACCTTTTTTTACCTTTCGTGGTTTGGTAAATCTTTGTAAAACCTTAATCAACCGAGACCCTAAGAAGGGACATGTTATATACTGAATTTTAAATTTGGATGTAATTTGGTTTGGTGCTAATTTCTTAAAAAAAGGAGGCCTACCTATTAAATTGCCTACATATTATGTATTAAATTAAACTTTTTATAATAATATCTTTCTGAATTTATATATTATTTCGTTGTAACATGTTTCACCATTACATGTATGGCGGTGACATTCTTTATGAAAACAATCGCACAACACAGTTTGAAATAGTATACAGAAGAGTAAAATTAAGTACATCTGTACTCGTCGTTAAAAAATAAGTTGTTGCCAAATGTTTGCCACTAGTTACCTCCGAGCGAACATATAACAGTGAAACATGTACAATGAAATAATTATAATATAGAAGAAAATTAGAGGAGAAATTTTCATTGTATAAGTTTTTTGTCGTTAAATGTCCCAAGAAATCCAAAATAAAAAAATAAAACAATAAAAACATCTAAATTAAGCAGATCCAATTTCGTGATATTTTAGTTTTCCACAGCTTAGAAAAAGCAGAGACTGTCACTCACTGTAACGTAAAATATTGTATAATATTTTAAGTGTTTTTTTAATGCACGTTTTAATAATCTATTGGCTAAAGTTTTAATACATGAAGCGTGATTAAGTGTTTAGTTGTTCTGATGATGACTGACAGATAGGAGAAACAGCTGTTAGTGATTGACTGTTTATAAGATAGCTTATGCAAGTAATACCTCAACACATTTTACAAGGTCATTGAGTGCTAGATCCCTTTTTAACCCTAGTATTCCTTGAGGATTTCTTCCCATTCAGTTCTGCAATAAACAAACCTTCTCAAATTCTTGACACCCATTCATCAGGGTCCTCTTCCACGTCCAGCAGAAAGGAATCTGTCCATTCTGCATAAAGATTCTTCCAGCCTATTATCGTAGTTCAACCTCTACGAAAATCAAGATAAAAATAAGAGTAATAAAATGACTAGAACTTAATATCTTCGATTTCGGTAAGATAATATAATGGCCAGTAAAAAGTAATCAGAGTATGATTTTTTTTTGAATTTATTAATTATTGGTTTCATGAAGTTGAACCATTTAATTTTCATTTAAAAGAAAACAAAGTTATGCAATTTTTAACAACTTGGTGGACATTTGAAAAATATCTAAATAGCACTTTATACATGACCACAAATAACATATTACATTCTCCATTTTGATTATTATAGATGCTACAAATGTCAAAGAGAGAAGGAATGTTCCTGGGAAAACTAAACATTCACATTCATATCCAACGAACTCAACAACATTCGTTATGTTGGTACAAAAACACAAAAAGAAAATATTGTTTTCCTTAGAATCATAATTGTAAAAAAATAATTTAATCTGTTAATTTATTAATTAGATTATCTTCTTATACACACACCTGAATTATGACGTTCGTGATCTTGAAGATTCTATTATGTATATAATTTAATCTGTACATTTAATTTTGATTATAATTAAAATTTTTACTATATCTAATTACAGCACGTGACTACAGGGTGAGAGAGAGGGGCGGAGGGGGATACAAAGAGAGAGAGAGAAAGCAATTAAATCTAGCACCACTTTGACAGAGCAATACAATTTATATTAATGGCGTTTCTCAGGTTTATTTTTGCATGTTCTTCTCACTATCTAGTTATTTTTATATTTTAAGCAAAGAAAATTTGTCGAGGCATCTTATATCTTATTTAGACAGCATAAATCACTCACAAACAGAAACTAAAAAAATCAACAAATGAAATGAGCTGACAAATACATTTATACTTAAATCCACACGATTTTGGTCAAAAATTACAAATTGGTTGGACTTTCTTTAAAATATTATAAAACTTAAGTTCCATCATATATAATTTATTTCCACCATGGCTATGGTTATTGATATAACTAGTCGTTATTATTAAATATCAGTTTGATACAACTTTCAGAATTTCTGACAACCCATGTCGAGAGTTCAACACTTTGGTAAATAATCATCTCTAGTTTACTATTAGATTAAGGCTTGTTCAATCAATCAATAAGTGTATAAAATAGAGGATAAATTTATGAATATAAATTTCGGTGTGTTGGGAGGAGGGAACGGTTAAGAAGTGCAGGAAATTTTGTAGTGCCAAAGCCTTTTAAGACTTATTTTACGAAAACGTTTTGTTTCCTCGGGCCAAAATTGTTTAATGTACTGCCTAGCCACATCAAATGTGGAAATCCACTTTCATGTTTTTTGCGAAAATTAAGAAATTGGCTCTTTGAACGGGAAGACGTTGAACACTTGTTAAATGTACATAGTTAATAGTTATTATATAGTATAGTGATCTTTAGGTATTATTATTCCTCTTACAATGATTTTACATATGTGTAAATTGGTGTTATTTTGTATTTTTACGTTGTTTTTCTCCCTTGTTTAGCAAGAACATATAATGTATATTGTTAATATTTGGGTAGAATGTTCACCGATATTTTTTTAATTAATTTCTGAAAAAAAACTCTTTTTAAATTATAATTTTGACTTAGGAGCTGTATATATTTGGTTAATTTTTGTCTTACTGCTGTCATATTTATGTTTAGGAAAATGTACGAGTGGCTATCCCCAAAGCGGGCTATGCCTTTAGGGGAGCCGGGTGTTTCTTCTTTGTTTTTGTTATTTCTCTTCCAGAGTAATGTGGGTTTTGTATCTTTGAAGTGTATTATATATATATTTTTTAAAATTCTGTTTTATTTAAGTAAATGTGTTTTTACTTTGAGTTAAATAATACAATGTTTTTGTAATAAGCTATGTATATTAGTGGTATGTATAGGTGTGTAAGTGCAATTGGAAGAAAGTGTTTATTTTTTAGAATATGATACAAGTCAAGGTTCACTTTATGTCTGTTGTTAAATTTATTTTTTGTTTTCTTTCACTGTTTCGTAATGTATAAAATAGCTTTAATAGATGTGTTCATATTTTGTATTATGTATTGCTTCTGGAGGGAGTTAATAAATAGTAAATAATAATAAAATAATATACTACCACTAAAAATTGGACACATGAACATTATTTTCAGAATTTTTATTTAGAAAGTTTTTGTTCCTTTTTAAATCTGAAAGTACGGACCAAATTAATGTGTTATTGTAGATCAAATTAGTTTATATTAGTTAAAGTTTTAAACTTTGAAACAATATTGAAATTTATAACAATTTGTACGCAGATTTCCAATTATCCGATTCAGATTTCAATTACGAGGATACCAAAACTGCGCTTTAAAACTGGCAATATATTAGAATGTAGAGATGAAGAATGCAACACTCCAAGTGCTTAAGTTAAGCCATTACTTTTCGTTAAGTTGTAACACTACAGAAAGTTTATTACATTTCCTGAGGTAGCTGATGTGAGTACCGACTTTGAGACTGGTATGGTTTTAAATCTCACTTACAGCTGTATCCGATACAAAAGCAGATAATAGTATATGTATTTTACTTTCGAAATGTACAACTTTATTTTTATAAAGAAAAAATTGTAATTAACAACCAAAAATAAGATGAGACGTAACGAATTTCTAATAGTACAAACTCCTTTCCACTAACCAAAAACATGTTTAAGGTCAATATTAAAACAGTGTGTTTCTTAGCATTGAAAAATGTCAAATTGTAACTGAAAACCCGAAACTGTGCCCGGGGACCAAGGTAATCCCACCATTATTCTAGCTATAGTTTTCTCTCCTGGTCCGCTTCATTAATCAACGATCGTGGAAGTAACTCAAACAATGTAAACGCCAAAGTTATCCCTCCTTAGTTTTTTATTTTGTTCTGCGCTTTTAGCTATTCACAACGCCAGTAAAAAAACTTTTCAATGTACAAACATTTGTGTTATTGCAACACTGTATAAACTGATATTACCAATTTGTTTCGTAAAGTCATTGAACAAATTAACTATAATATAATAATCTCTGAAAATGAAAAATCATGGTAAACTATTTACGTTTCAATTAAACAAAATAAATGTTATCTTCTTACTTTCTCACTATAATATAGTATAGAGAAAGTATAGTGATCGCAAAAAAATCAATGTTTTGATTTTTGTGGAAATATACGTTTTGGGACCCCCTGAGTTTTTACAAAATGTCTGTCTGTATGTATACAAAGCTAGAGAGAAAACTATTCGATCGATTTTGAACAAATTTTCACAAAACATGTCAAGTATGCCTGTATAGATGCACGGAAAAAGGTTTTGAAACATTTTGAAAAACAACCCCCAAAAAATCAGTTATTTTTTTATAAAAAACCGGCTCTAACGATTTTGATAAAATTTGGTTTATTTTTCGCCTTTAATGTACTCTACCATATGCAAAAAAACCGCATCTTTCTAAAAATTCGCGTAGTTAATAATAATAATAGATTTTTGGGGGTTTTTTGGCCGAAAAGGGGGTTATTTTTCAAAAATTTTCAAAATATTTTTCCGTGCATCTATACATGCCTAATTGTCGTGTTTGGTGCAAATTTGTTCGAAATCGATGGAATAGTTTTCTCTCCAGCTAATAATAATAATAATATTTATTCGATAATCTCCTACTTCAATATCACCTTTTCTACCCCACCTACAATTATGAAGTCACAGTGAATCTGTTTAATAATTTAAATCTGTTTGTGAGAAACTATGTGCCAGTTCCTAGTACCATTTATTTTTATAATTGTATAACATATATTTTTTAGACACGTTATTCTTAAAACATTTGAATTCGTTTCATACTTAACTGTACTAATTGGTATTAGTATTTAATGGTCCGGCCAGTCCTACCTCCAGATTGTTAAATTTGACATTCATATGTACCTTTTCTCAACAATTAAAATAAATAAAGACTAGCAATTTTTACCTACCACATATTCTTCAATATGTCCTACAACTTTATAAATAGGGGTTTTGTATTTTAAATTACATTTTGAAAAAAAAAAATGTTTCACATGAAACTTTTTCCATGTTTGTTTACCTTATTTATTTGTTAATTTTATAACAAAGCATTATAAAAAAAACATGTACGTATGGGGTAAAAATGCAGGCCTCTGTCTATTATGGTTGCTGGAAAAAGGTACATACAGTTGAAAACATGCAACATTCGGGAAAATGCTAGTTAATTACCAACGACCTTGTTTTAGTAAGATCCAGGTGCATATGAGATGCAAATGTTTCTCGCGCAAAGCAAACCATGCATTGTACAAATATATTTTACTAATGTTTCTCTCGCAAAGCAAAACATGCATTTTACAAATATATTTTACTAATGTTTCTCGCGCAAAGCAAACCATGCATTTACAAATATATTTTACTAATGTTTCTCGCGCAAAGCAAAAAATGCATTTACAAATATATTTTACTAATGTTTCTCGCGCAAAGCAAAACATGCATTTTACCAATATATTTTACTAATGTTTATCGCGCAAAGCAAAACATGCATTTTACAAATATATTTTACTAATGTTCCTCGCACAAAGCAAAACATGCATTTTACAAATATATTTTACTAATGTTTCTTGTGCAAAGCAAAACATGCATTTTACAAATATATTTTACTAATGTTTCTC